>OY783192.1:12785603-13043061 GCA_963678675.1 Xiphydria camelus | reverse complement strand
AGAGAGAGAGAGAGAGAGAGAGAGAGAGAGAGAGAGAGAGAGAGAGAGAGAGAGTATAAATTTATTCTTGGTATACTTATTCTAGGTATAACTTGGCATTGGTAAAACCGGCCCTGAGTGTGAAATACGAGGTTGACAGGGTTCGGGGCGGGTAGTTGGTGGGGGGGTTGGGGGCCGAGCCCCCCCCCCATATTACAAGAAATTATTTTTTAAAGTAAAAAGAAATAAATAAACAAAGAACTTTAACACATTCACTGCCGCTCTAATTTAGATACATTTTGCCCCATGCATTTATCGGGCACACATTACCAAAATATATAAAAATCGTCACAATTCGAACCACGTGCACGTTTACGTCAAAGTACCTTTACTCAAGTGCCAGCCTACACATACACATGTAACCGCAGTGCCCAGTTCAAGTCTAAATGGAATAGAACGCGTATAAGCGACAGCGGCACCCGCGCAACTCATCCGAGCGACAGCGGCAGAGAATGGTTTAAGTTAGGTTAGGTTGGCTTTGCGTCAGCTGCGTAGCGTTGTGTTGCGAATGCGTGGCGTTGGACACACTGACTGCCAACTTCAAGTAATAATCGCAGTGATATCATCTCGAGTGTGCCACTTTTATTTCACGCACTGTGAGGTTATTTCACGCAGTGCGCAATATTTCACACATTAGTGCGTAAAACGTCATTTCACATGTGTCGAGGACGCCCGTAAAACTGAGTATTTGGCACCGAGTGACAAAAAGATCTTTTCGTTACCTGCGCTGACCCGGTCAACACTGTCCGGTCTACTTGAAACTACAAACGCTGTTTTCTCACTACTTTTTCAAATGCGGTGCCAAATATATTTCAAAGACTACTGAACCGATTTTAATGTAAATTATCTCAATCGCTTTGTAATTTTATCTCGTCCCTGACACTCATAAAAAATTTTTAAAATTAATACCTACTTTTTTCTTGGCAATCACAAAACTAGGACAAAATTACTTGAAAAATCACACTCGTGTAAGGACGGGGAATGGTGTTAGGATAGTCGTGCGCACTTCCGTTAACTAGAATTAGCTTTATTAGTAGAGATGTCTTTCTGTCGAGGATTGCTCGTGACCGTCTTACTTCGCGTCAGGACAACAACTGCCCTTCTACCGTCCACCTTCCTGCCCCGGACGTACCCTCGGTAACCGCGGTAAAACGGGATTCGCCCTGCCTGCAACGGGCCCCTCGCACCCGAACATTCCTATCACTCTGACTCACTCTGTGCTTTCCTGGCCAAGGCGTACTCGTTCCGTTAGGTGCTCGACGCCTGGCCCCGGTACCGAAATAGTTGCAGTGTCTCTTGTCTCCGAGACATTCCACCCGTACTCCCTAAGTCTATACTCTTACACTCGTAATTTAAATTGTTGTAAAATTGTTAATTATAAATATATCTCAACACCACCGGTTATAAGGCTGAGATTGAACCTTCTAGTTTAAGAATTTTCGTCATTTTTTGCTTTCATATGAAATCCGAACGAGAATTTGTTGGCACCGTAAAAGGCATTCATAATACACCTGCCGGATTCAATGGCCAATAACTTGTCAACAACACAATATTTTTAAGTTTTTCTTTTTGATAAATTTTATTAAAACTGTGTATTTGTAATAACATTTTATAAATGAGTGTTAAATAAATGAAATATATGAAAAAAAAATTATTAAAAATAATACAAGTATAACATGTCATCCGAAAATACTTTTGAAGCTGTCGGAACTAAAACCCATTCACTGCCGCTGTCGCTTATAAGTGTCAGCGGATGAATTGCGCGGGTGCCGCGTTGATCGCAGCCTGGTTACGTCCAGTAATTTTTTTGTTGCGCGCAGTTTAAGAAGCAGCTGTTTGAGAATAGCTTTTGCGGAAGGTTGCAAGCGCAGCAAAAGTTTTTAAATCAGTTGAAACTTTTACTGCGGTTGCCGGTACAGTATTGTGTTGATGTGGGAACTAAACGCAGGGTGAGTACAGCACTTTTTATTTCCTTTTCATATCTGAGCTCCTAGAGTTGGTGGAGAGCCTCAGAGTTGCGGACGAGATTTAAACTCGCCCATCACTGGGGAGGTTTTCCGGAAGTTGGCTGGTCTTAAGGTTACCACACATTTGGGCGTCGCGTCGCGTCAACATACCGACTGGATAATATACATATAAATAAATGTACTACCGCTCACTTGAGCGGCGCGTCGCGTCGCGTCAGGGACGGGGTTTTTACCGCTCACTTGCCCAGTGCGGCGCGTCGCGTCGCGTCAAAATACCGACTGGGGATAAAATACATACAAAAATAACTACTACCGCTCACTGGACGGAGATTCTTCCCTTCGAATCCTTGCTGTCAGACGACGCGTCGCGACGGGACGGTCATAAAGACTAGAGTCTTTGTCGTCGCACAATAGACGGAATTCGAAATATCGGTTCTTACCACTCACTAGATGGGCGAATTCTCCAAGACTGATGCGTTTTTTATTGATAGGATGGATCCACATTCTCTTCTTTCTAATTCTTTCTGACATCAATGCTACCATAAAAGCAATTTCCTCATTAGAACTACTGCTGCCGTCGTACATCTTGTTGCACTACTAGATACTGTCTGATTATAATATATTTTATAAAATTTACGGACATTCAAGTCCGAATCTGTCGGTTGCCGCCGGAAAAGTGGGCGATGCCACCATCCATCGCGGAGCGTCACCGAGCCGTGACGTAAAATTTACGGACATTCAGGTAAGAATCGCCAGGCATGTCGTAAAATTTATGGACATTCAGGTAAGAATCGCCGCACCGCGACGCGACGCCCAAGTGTGCGGTAACCTTTACGTGGCCTTTGCTTTCCCAGTCCTTTCCTTAGGGCCGCTTCACACGTGCCGGATAAACACGCCCGGTCCTGGGCCGGCGCCGGGCCGGCTGCGACAACCCTTCACACGTATAGCCGGTTTTTTTCCGGTCCGGCCGAGTTCCCACTACGGACCAGAGTGATTTCGGTGGCAGAGAAAAGAGGAAGTATAAATCCCAAACGTGTCGTGGTGATGTGGCTTCTGAACCGACGGCGTCGTCGACTTCAGAAAAAAAGGCAAAGACAAAGAGTGTATTGGGTGCACTCTGTAGTTCAAAAAAGACTCCTTGTGGGGGCATTTCACACTTTGTTCCAAGATTTACTATTGCATGAGCAAAAATTCATCAATTATTTTAGTATGTCCATCGCTTCTTTCCACGAGTTGAATGACAAATTGAAAGGCGTTTTACAACGGCAGAACACTGTTATGAGGGATTGCATTGAACTTATGCAGATGTTAGCAGTAGCAATAAGGTAAGTGGAACATTTTTATTATTTTATAACTGTTAATAGCATAGACTTAAATGTAAGTATGAATTTAAAGGACGTAGTAGAACGGAAATACTTGAGGTGCCTAGATGCAAAACTAGACATATCCAATTTTCAAATTTTCGCGCGGTAAATGTATAGATATTTTACTCTGATAAATAACGCGTCAATTATTAGTGTAGCCAACTCCCCAAAAAAGATATTTCTCATATTACACCTTCATTAAATATTTTCCTGAAGTTCGAAACGAGTTATATCCAACCATATAAAACATCTAAATGCAGATATATTCAGCAACGTACAAAATCAGATACTTTCCATATGCTTGTCATACGCAACAATCAAAACCAGTTATATCCGCTTTCCAGTCAAGGTGTTACTAAATCAGGAATCAGTATCGTTTTTGTTAATTCATTGTAAATGTCGCAAGCTTATTGTAATATCAGTCGTATTATAATACGCCTGCCGCTTGTTATTGTTATTGTGAAAAGAAACGTGCGCGCGATTGTTTTAGAATACTAGATGAAATTCGTCGTATTATAATACGACTGACAGTATGCTAGGCGAATTGTAATTATTGTTGATAAGGCGTTTTATATTTGTAATTAGAAGAAAGAAGAACCAGCTGTATTTCTCACGTATTTACGAAACTATGGAAATAGATGGGACAGGAAAAGTTCTTTCATAATTGCCTTGAGGAGTTTTATTACAAATTAGTTGAAATTCATATAAGTACTGATCACGGGTCGTAGGTAAATGGTCATTTCAGGCAAATAGCTGTTGTGACTTTTTATTTTCATTGTAGAATATTATGTTTTACAGTAAAATTCACATTTTTTATTTTTATTGTAAAATAAAGAAAAGTACTTGAGTAAAAAAATGTAACTTATTATCGAGAAGTGCCTATCAAAATAGGTCTATATATAATGCTAATAGCAAGCTATTAGACAAGCGAAATTTAAAAACAGTTATTAATTACATTATTACTTTCAAAAGCAGATATATTCATTTCTTTATTAGCAAGCGAAATTCAAAACCAGATATTTCACATTCTTACTTTGAAACCCTAAGAAATGTCACATTTTTTACCCTCTGTGTAGCAATGTAATAGACAAATTAACAATCGCGAAAATGACAGTTTTTTGCGATTTCCTCAGTTTCACTTATAAAGGAAATATCTGGTTTTGCATCTAGATGCCTCACTTATTATCAATCGTTGCCGAAATCAGTAGACGATATGAATGATGTCTCAGATAACATTTCCTCAGGAGAGAAACATTGTCGCCCATATGATGAGTAAAATTGACTTGCAGAAGTTGCTTGCAATTCCTACTGAGGAAACTGTTGATTCGTCTCTGACTGCCCCTGCGATGCATAATATTGGCGTCCAGTCGGTGGCTGTGATATGTTTTGCTGTGATGTGTTTTCCTGTAATGTTAAGTTTCTTGTCCTTGGTGTCATGGGTTCGATTGTGGTTCTTGATGATTTTTTTTTTCGAATACTGGAAATGAGTTGAAGGATGCCAATTTGTAGTTGTTTATACGACGAATGTCGTCATCGAAAGAACTGAGAGAGGGGATAATGCCTTTGAAAAATGATATGTGTCTATTTTCTACTTCGGGATAGGGTAGTTGACAATTTTTGAGAAAGTAGTTAATATTACGCCTTATGGTCTATTTTACCCATAAAATAAGTATTTTAATAAAATACAAGCATTTAGTTAATTAATTTTGATTTTTAAAAACCCGTTTCAAATTTCGTATGAAAACGCGTTAAACTGTCATGGTGTCTTAATGACGTCAGTGGGTGGTAAACAGACAGATTTGTCAAGGAAGTTGTGAACAAAATGTTTTGAAATGCGTTTAAATGAATTCAAAATTTTACAAGAACTGTATAGTGCTGCAATTTGGGAACACAATAGTAAAGACACCCAATAAATTATTTATTTGCGTGCCTAAGAGAATAAGAGAAATACGGAGAAAGTGGCTACAACTCGCAGGACTGGACCCAAACAGCTGTCTGTACCTATTGGCCAGTTTGAAATTTACCTTCGGGCAAGCTTGGTCGGTACTTCAGTCATTTAGGTATACCGGTAGAAGTCGAGTCGGTAATTAGAGTTGGTGTCAATTCGGGAAATCGAAGCGTCTAACCTCGAAATTGTGAATTTTTGAATAATGGAAATTACTCACCATTATTCAAAATTTCACAATTTCGAGGTTAGACGCTTCGATCTCCCGAATTGACACCAACTCTAACTACCGACTCGACTTCTACCGGTATTAAATGACTCAAGTACCGACCAAGCCTGCCCGAAGGTAAATTTCAAACTGGCCAATAGAGTGGGACACACGGTATTGTACCACCCAGTGACGTCATGCGCTCTGATTGGCGTTCGTTGTCACGTGGCCAAGGCCTCTATTTTTCATATTTTATTTCTTAAAAATATTAATCAATCTTACTTAAAATACTAAATAATGTTGTTTTCCGTGATCTTTGAACCTTGAACTACTATATTTATGAAAACTACATCAGATTCTTTCTTAGTGTCAATTACCCTATTGTGCAACGCCTGTAGAAATTTCTCTTCAATGGGGTCCATTATATTGCTTGTAGTTTTAGAGCGACTATTTTTGCATGGTTTTTTGAAAGGAGTGGTGTTTTCTTTATCTTGATCATCAGAGAAATTCTTCTCGTGTGTAAGACTGTCTTCAGTTGAGCGGACCTCGGTAACCTTGTCCAGAAATTTCAGCTGATCATCATAAATATACTTTCTCAGGTGTGATGCGCCAGCTCCGGATTTTGTTGCATCTTTGACTTTTTTTTTCGATTTCGTATACGAGTCTCGAATGTTAGACGATCTCTTGATAACGTCTTTACCTGTAATAAATTTTTGTTTCTTTCAGATATCTTGCGAGTGGCTGTACCTTCACTGACCTACACTACACCTACAGACTAGGCCTATCAACAATAAGTAATATTGTCATGAATGTGTGCAGAGCTGTTTGGAGTGTGCTAGGATTGGAATGCCTGCCCGTACCGACAAAGCAAAAGTGGAAAGATATCGCTTCAACTTTCGAAAAAAGAGCAAATTTTCCTAATTGCTTAGGAGCAGTTGATGGGAAGCACATTAGGATAGCAAACCCAATTGGATCTATGTATTATAATTACAAAGGGTACTCTTCCGTGGTATATTAATGGCTGTTGCGGATTCTGATTACCGATTTATATATGTAAGCATAGAAAGTTATGGGAAAGATTGTGACTCCCCTTAATATTCAAGAACTGCTCGCTGTGGAAATCAATTGTAAATGGCGAACAAGAACTGCCGGAAGCAAAATTTCTCCCAGGTATGACGAATATAGAAATCCCGTATTGTTTTGTCGGTGACGAAGCATTTGCCTTACACAACCATCTTCTTCGACCTTTCGGTGGACGTAATCTGAGTATAAGCAAAAGAGTCTTCAATTACCGTTTAAGCAGAGCTAGACGGTATGTAGAATGCACATTCAGCATTATGTCGAACAAGTGGAGAATATTTCACCGAGCAATAAATTTAAAACCAGATTTTGCAGTGGAAATAGTGAAAGTTTGCGTTGTCCTACACAATTTTGTTAGGGAAAGAGATGATTATAAAATTGAAGACACGTTCAGAGTTACTGGACTTGAAGAATTACCTAGCGCAGCAGTAGTACGCGGAGGAACAATAGCTAATGATATTAGAAATACATTCGCGGATTATTTCCTAACGGAAGCCGGATCAGTCAGTTGGCAAAAATGTCAAAAATTTAATAAGTACTTTAAGTAATACAGTAGGACGAACAACAGCTAATGATATTAGAAATATATTCGCGGATTATTTCCTAACACGGAAGCCGGATCAGTCAGTTGGCAAATGTTAAAAACTTTACAAGTAATGTAAATAATAAAATAAGTAATAAAAATAATAATGAATCATAACTACTCATTTGTCTTCACCATTCATATCCTTAAATGTTGGATCAAGCGCTTCGCACAAGTCTTTCCACGCATTTTTGGTCAAGATTCTATTTTTATATATGCCAAGAGTCTTGTCCCACAGGACAGGCCGAGATTCCACCAAGGTAATCAAAATTTCGATGTCAATTTCTTCCGACATTGTGAACTACTCGTTCGGTCGCTACGCGATAAATTGTCAGGATCTTCTCCGGGGGGTAAAGCTCTGTGCACTCTCTCACTATATTAATTACCAATGTGTTCGATTAACCCTTATGTCAATATCCGGATACCTGGGTACCCTTTTGCATATTCTTACTTAAATATTTTATATACTGATCAATAAATCATCAAATCCGCCCAGATCCCCATTATTTGATCAATTTCCAATCGATTCATATAAAATATTATTTTTAAATATGAAAAAAAAAGAAAGATGAAGAGTCAAAGTCAAATATTCGCTTCTTCAATTTCCGCGGTACCCGGGTACCCATACTAAAAATCTCAATATGCCAGTAGAATTTCATAATAACAAATAAATGGATTCACTTTTAATGTTAAAAAATAATGTTTTACACACTGTAAAAAATCGGGAGAGAATTTGCGGAGTGAATGCGGAGTGGTTGATTTTAAATAAATTTAATCCCGTCCGGAGTGAGTCACTCCGAGAAGGATTTTATTTAAATTATTTATAAAATTAACTCCGCGGATGTATTTCAGATAGGAATCGTTCACAAAATATTAAATTTTAATACAAATAATAAAATTATATTATTATTTTTTTTATTATTACTTTAGTAGGTACTAATAATAATATTTTAAACTCCACATTCACTCCGTCTACGGAGTGTTTTTTTTTGTCACTCTGAAACTCCGAGTGATGGGAGTGAAAATTGACTCCGGATTCATTCCCCATTTTGTACAGTGTACAAACATATATAACTATATAATTTTATTGCCAACATTTATGAATTACATACCTTCAAAATTCCGCGACTAATAATTCTTCTATTATTTTTATCTCTTTCGTTATTAGAACGCGCTTCGAAGACACATGTTCACTCTTTTACACTTTGCAGGAAACTGACTAAAAAGGCATTCGGGGATCATGATCTGGACCATCGATGACTGGTTTCTATCTTTGGTCCTCTTAACCGAGGTGCGACACTGCGTCGCCTCATAATATAAACATTAGCCTCTTCGCCCCAAGAAACCCTCTCGAGCAACACAAACCAGACCCCCTCTGCACAGTCTAAACAGCGATTGATTTTTGCATCATATATTCTCCAATTTCCAGTTAATAATTGTAATACTTCTAGGGAATTGTTCACTTACGCAGTTAAGTTTTGACAATGGTTTATCTTTGGCTTTCTTAGCAACTACAGGACATTGTTCTGCAATCAGCAGTATATTTGCAAGGCCTGATTAAAGAATTTGGCAATACTACTTCACTTGAAACGCAGTTCATCTGCCGTGGATTTTTTTTGTGGCAAATAAATAAGTGCAAACTTCTTCAATGTTCTAAAAATGCGTGAGAGTTTCGGAGTTATCTACAAAAGTCGAGAGAGAGCATCTTGAACGAATAATTCGGATGCAGTGTTTACACATTGCTTCTTTAGTTATAACTGAACGTTATTCCCATACGCATCGATGTAATATTGCAAGTACATTTTTCAATTTTTATAATAGCAGTGTTTCGTTGCACCTTAAGGGAGACTTACACCTGTCGGTTTCAAAAAATCGAAAAACTTTTTATTTCATTTTCGTAATTTAAAGGGTCTCAGGAATTGGTTAGACGAGCGGTATCTTTCGGCGAATATAGGCTGTTAAAGAGCTCGCAGCCCCGCCAATCTTTCCCAGAAAGGTTAATTACCGTACATGCATGTGGAGACAACACTTTTCCGCAAATAATGAAATCCGATCATTTGAAAATTTGTGTTTTCGATGGAATGTCACTAGTGCATAAAATTCAATTTCCAAAATATAATACTTTTGGAGATTTTGCCACTGCATTTTTCGAATGTATACAGAATCTTTCATACCAGCGTTTCGTCAAAAGAATTGACGTCATTTTCGATAGATACGATGACAGTTCTATTAAGTACATTGAGTCGCAATTACGATCGAAAGGAACGAAACCGAAGCAAATTGTGTGTTATGATGTAAATAAATTTCTATTTATCTGAGAAACATTTTTCTATTAGGTTCGTATTTAATTAGACCTTTTCCCCCTCAGATAGCTTGCTACTAAATGGCATGTCTATTCGAGTGTTTGCTTTGAGCATGGATTATTCAGGAGCATGCTTAGCATGCTGATATATTAAGCAAATATATCAATTAAAAGAGCTACAGTAGACTGCCGGCACGGCACGTGTGTACACTACACTGCCGGCACCGAGTAGTCCCAGTGAGACAGGCCGGCGACTACCCGGTTTGGGTGTCGTCGGCCCGGTGCCGGGTAGGATCACCCGGCACGTGTGAAACGATGCATACTAGCCTATAGAACACCATCCCCACCACTCGGCGCCGGCCCGGGACCGGGTGCGTTTATCCGGCACGTGTGAAGCGGCACTTAGGGGCACGTTTCATGGAGGTTAGGTTTAGTGGGTATGGGACCCCGCATTGCACTTACAATTAGCGGGTGACTTGAGTCCCACACTACCCGGGCATTGCTCAGTCCGGGTATGCGTAAAGTGCATTCCCCCTCCTAAAAAAAAAGGTGAGTACAGTAGGGATGTGCGATGTCTATATTATCACGTATGTGAAGTCAGCATAAGCTTAAAAGTAAGTATGTAGAATTTAACGTATGTATAATATAATGTCATAAAATAAATTATCTCATTTCATTTACTGTTTAATTTTGATTAAGATGTACCATTTAGTATTAACCGACTTGTCTATTTTAAAGCATATCTAGTTAATTCCTCTCTTAATTTCGCAACGGCTCCTCGACCCTTTCCTCACTTTCATTAGACTCGCGGGAGGGCATGAGCACCCTTTGCCCTCCGTTACCGTCCAGGGTCGACGGCGTCCTGCTGCGTTGAAGCTGCATAGTCCAGTAAAAATCCTTCTGAAATCGATGTTTCGAGCCTCAAAGCTGAAATTTTGGTCAAAGGTCCATTTTGGGTAGCTGTAAACAGGGGTGAAGTTAAAAAAGTTCTATATCCCCGAGGATTTATGAAAAACAATAAAAACTACCCAAAAAATGAGTTCTACGAAAATAACTCTAGAGTAAAAGTTATAGAGCTTAAAATTCTCTATAAAAAAGGTTCTACACAGTTTACCCCCACTCCCAACGGTTTACCCTCTAGAGCCGCGCGAACATTAGAAGTGGAAACAGAATCATAAAACATCGAAAATTTAACATTTTTTAATACTTTTTGTTTTCAATTGCTTAAGAAATTCTCTACTTTTTAAATAAAATGATGTTTTTTTTCACTCAATTGTTTAAAAACTGCCAAGTAAAGTCAACGATCTCTTGACATATTGAATGATTTTTTCTTCTTTGTGTTCCATAATTTTGTTAGTTAAATTCCCTACACATTACGCTCCGGTCATTCATCTGTAATTGTCGTAAGTTTTTAAATAACTCCGTTTAGAAAATTGCTTTACCAACCTTGGTGCATCCGGAGAACCACTGGTCACCTTCTTCTCCCCCCCCCCCCATGGTGGTGGGACCCGGGCCCGTTACCTTTCTGGGTCTCGGTCTCCTCCGTTTAAACTTCCCTAACCTCGGCCGCTTTCGCACAGCAAAATATATAGTAGGGGAGCCCACGATGCTAAATGGGGATTTACTCGAGCGTCTTGGGGACCTATTGGATTTTGAAGATTAAGTGGTGGAAAGAAAAAAAGGTTATATGATATAAGCGGTAGGGGAAGCGTCTACAGGTTTTCAAAAATGTAAAAAAAAACAGTCACATGGAAATACTCGAGCGCGTCAGATATTGATAGTGTATATTCCCCATGTATCTCTGATAACGAAGGTATGTTAATCTGCCGGTTTGCATGGTGGGGGTGGCCGTATGGAAGGGTAGAAAATGCGAAAAAAAAAGTTATTCGAGCGCATCAGATATTCAGAGGGGATGTTAAGTGAACTCGAAAGAAGCTCCCATTCAAAAGACTGACGATTCGGAAGTGACGCAAGCTCTTGGCAGCTTTTTGAAAATGCAAAAAAAAATCGCCATTTTGAAATACTCGAGCGCGTCAGATTATCATACAGATAGTTCAGCATGGTGTCCTAGATGTGCTGATCCATAATCTGACGATTATTTGGAGGGATTGTCGTAATCTGACGATTTGAAAAAGGGAATTTATCAACTAAGTACTAGTACGGTGTCAACTACTCGTACATTTACCTTATATATTCAGATAAAAATAGTTACAAAATAAAAATGTTAAAAATAATTTTTTTAATCCTTATCTTTTAAAAAAAAAGAATCGGTCCGGTTTAGATATCATAAGAAAGTCATACATTCACTGAGCGAAAAGGATATACAGAAATCGTACGAAATTATAACTTGGAAACACGAGATTATTAATCGGTTCGATGCACACTGATTACGAAAGAAGACTCACGACTGTAGAGATACACTGATGGATGAAGAGGCACTGATCACTTGATTACACAGAATGCATAACGTGCATTCGGGGTTGCGGTTTATATATCTTACAACTAACAGATAGTGGGGATAGCGTGGGTGATGCAGTACGCCCTGATTGGCTGAATGAGAATTACGCTGTAGATAGCATGATCTATGCGGGGTGCTCTGATTGGCTAGAAAAATGGTGTGATAGCGAACCTGGAAGCTGATTTAGCATTCTAAGTATAGCGGTATCTATCAGAATCGGTATTGCGGGAAACAGTTCATTACTACTCGTCTAGTAATTAACCCTTTTAAGAAAGGTGCGGGACAGTGAGCTCATTAGCAGCCTGGATACGCCGAAATATACCGCTTCGCTGATGGCGAGATTAACTTTAGGTTCACGAGGTATTTATGATTGCGATACGATTAGAACGGTACGAACGGATATTCAGAATTGCATCTATCGCGTGACGGAACAGTCCCGTATCTTTCTTGGAAAGTAATATCCATACGATATAATCCTATATACCCCGATTATGTATAAATATAATATGACGGCCACGTCCGACATTCAAGTCTTTTGTTATACCGCATGTCCTATGGCCAACCGCGCAGGTGAGCTCCGACCTGAATTCTTGACTTCGGCAGTATTTATGGTACAGTTAGAGTGGGCTTCAGACGAGTGCGCTGCATAAGAACGAAAAGTGTCGACTGCTCTTCTAATAGCTGTTAATTCGGGAGATCGAAGCGTTTCGTGTAACCTCAAAATCGTAAAGTTTTGAATTAGTAGTGAATAATTTGTAGAAGTGGTGAGAAATAATCATAAATAATCTTCCGAATTGTGACACCTTAGGTATCGCTCACGCCAATTCGTAAAACTACTTCCTAGACACGCGCGGTGCTAACGCGGAAATAATTTCTGAAACAAATCGGCACATGAGGCGTGTAATTCGGTTGGACATCGAAAAAACCCGAATGATTGTTAACTCTCACTTCTGAACATTACTTACCATTTATTCAAAGATTCACGATTTCGAGCTTATACTTCGATCTCCCGAATTGATAGCCATCGGGAGATCAGACGTTTCACACTTTTCGTAAGAACGCAGCGTAAGAGCGAAAAGCGTCGTCTGATTTCCCGATGGCTGTCAATTCGGAAGATTATTTATGATTATTTCTCATCACTTCTACAAATTATTCACTACTAATTCAAAACTTTACGATTTTGAGGTTACACGAAACGCTTCGATCTCCCGAATTGACAGCTATTAGAAGAGCAGTCGACACTTTTCGTTCTTATGCAGTGCACTCGTCTGAAGCCCACTCTAACTGTACCATAAATACTGCCGAAGTCAAGAATTCAGGTCGCTGCTCACCTGCGCGGTTGGCCATAGGACATGCGGTATACACTTGAAATCACTTTTTCTAAGCATATGTCAAAATTTGCATGGCGGGATGGTGGAAAAATGGCGGCACCATGTGCGTCATCGGGCACGTTGCCTTGCGCTGACTTTATTGACGATTTTTGTTACTTCGGCTTGTGGAAATCGGCAGATTATATTTTTTCCGTTATTCTTGAATTATTTCCTTCAAAATAAATCAACATTCGACCGCGCTCGAGAATGTCCAGGTCACGTTTTTTTTTTGCAAGTTTGTAACCCTCCCACTCCCTTACGTCACGCTCAAATCGTCAAATTATTGAAATGTACACTTTTCAGCATATAATTAACCCACCTTACCTTAATCTGACGCGCTCGAGTATTTCTGACGATCGATTTTTTTTTACAATTCTGATCGGCTGCCCTAGATGCGCGGCCCTATATAAAGGGCTGATATATGGTGGAGGTACTCAACAGGGTGCAAGGTATCCCCCCATATGATATTCTGACGCGCTTGAGTAAATCCCAAAATCACCTATTGGGCTCCCCTACTAATATGTTATGGACCATCATGCAGCTATATTATAAACAAAGTATAGGATTGTTTCGCCCATAAAGAAAGTAAATAGAAAATTTTTCAATAATTTTTATTTTGCATACTAAAAATAACACCACCGCCGTTTTTTTTATATAGATTCAAGCATGATAAAACCATGACATATCAAGAGACACGGTAGTGTCTCGCGGCATGTTCATTCAAGTAGTTTGTCAGAACGACGATAGCGCTGTTGCTGCGGGCACCCGTGTATTTTTACAGGAAAAATGTCTACCCCCTTCACACCCCTCAATTCTTACATCGAATTTTCTTAATAAATATACGGTTATAACCAAAACTATGCTTAGTTACGCCATATAAATTGACTATTCTCTATTGATAGAGACCAGAATAAATGTTATAAGTTACATATTAACAGAGACTTTTCCTTAGCAACGCGAAGCTACGCCCCTTGCGCCTAAAAGTCGAGAATCCGATTTCTCGGGCGATATATATATGTCAAAATCTCACAAAAATTCCGCCTACCTTCGGCGATAGTCGGCCATGATCGGAAATATGTACACAGGTACCGGCCACACGCATACGCCATCAAATGTATGTGAGAGTGTGTGAGAGAATATATTCCTTAAATTTTTTGAACCTGGAATGTAGTTCCTTTTTTAAATACTAATAATGTATTCTAATATATAATACTAATACTAATGTAAATAATGTTGCAGGTATTCTGTGGTTGCAAAGGCGATTATGCAACGTCACGATGTACCTGCAAGAAAGGTGGCCTACGTTGCAGTCAGTTTTGTAAAAATTGCAATGGCGACATTTGCAAAAATACGAAAATAGATATTCCCATGGAGACTAATGAGCCAGAAGACGTTAATATTGATATCAATATCGAGATAGAAGATGTGGAAATGGGTGAAGCAGAAGACTCAGAAGTGCCAGAAAAGGAAGCGGAAGCTGGGTTTCAGGACGACGAATTTATGGACATCGATTTTCTCTAGTATGAAATTTGAAACATATTTTTCGAACAATTTTCTTCGATTATTTTTATAAAATTTAACTCCAACGTTCTTACATGCGCGACAAATTAATTTCACAAAAGTTTCAATTTTCTTGATTCTATCCTTAATTAATTTTTGTAAGAAAAAATTTGATTTAATTTCGATTTATATGTACATACATATATATTACGTGTATATAGATTTAAAATTCGTGCTGCGTGTAAGCATCGCGGTAGTGCCTCGATTGCTCATGACCAAGAATGTAGTATAGGATTTTATAATAGAATTAATATGTAAATAACACTTGTGATATTAATGATGTAATAATGTAATGTCCGTGAAAGAGGTTCCAATATCCTCGTTTATATCAGGAAAATTTCAATGTACCTCTGCTCCAATCGTATTGTATCACTCAAAACGAACGAAGTCGCAATGATTTAACGCATTTCTAGTACAACTTTCTGAAACGATACTACTTAAATTACTCATAATTCCTTGAGTGATAGTACGATTTAAAGTAACATTTTAATACTACAGAAATTTTTATAGGGCTCGATAACTGCATTTAGTTTTTAAAAAATGTCAGTCTTGAATTCAACGACTTATAACCGATAGATGAGGTTTAACATTACAAAATTTAGTTCTCGGATTATCATCACGTCTCCTGATGTATATTACGCTTTTGTACAGCGTACCCTATTCAAGAAAGAAGATATACATATTACACAAAAATAAGCATATTATTATAATATAGATATTTTAACTGTAGAGCTTTATATGTATGGATATATATTGCATTGATAAAAGTTAACTGTATCAGTGCTCTATGTAAAAACGTGTAATACCATATACATTAAAGTTATTACTACAGTCATATAGTCATACTCTACCCACAATAAATCACGAAAGCGATGAAGATTAAAACGAAAATTCTGTGTCAGTTCATAAAATAATACCTTTAATGTGATTTAATTTCGATTTATATGTACATATATCACGTGCAGTAAATTGTATTCTCATTAGTAATAAGTCGTCAATATATGTAATAAAAAAAAGTGTGGTTAGTCTGTACGTTCCCATAAAACTCTGGAACCGCTAATCGTAGCTCCACGGGGGTTATAGGGTATGGTAACCCTACATCCCCCATCGATGAAGAAGTTTTTGTTTTGGAACTGTAGGGGTTGGTTCAGAAGATATAGGGGTAAAAGGGTGCCGCCTACCAATGGACTTCTTCCAGCGACTATCTCAAGTGCTTTACAGTGTCATAAAATTTTCAAAAATATCGCGGACTCTTCCAGAATGTTCCAGGCTGTTCCAAAATGTTCTAGAATGTTCCAGTGTTCAAGAATATTCTAGATTGTTCTGAAACGTTCCAGAAAGTTTTAGAATGTTCCAGAATATTCTAGAAAGTTCTAAAATATTCTAGAATGCTCCAAAACTTTCTAGAAAGTTCTAAAATGTTTTCGGGCCTAAAGAATTTTTTAATTCGTTGAATGTGCCAGGGATGCCTTTGCACTGTTTGAGATTAAAAAAAGGATTACCAATTATTTTGTTAAGCTATTTAGATTCACCCAGATTATGTAATAGAACAAGAATGACCGTGAAACAGTTATCAAACAATATAATTGAAGCACAAATAATGTAGGAGAAAAGTAAAGGAGATACAGTATTTATTCCGAGGATACCCCTTATATCCACTGAACTGCCGTTTCAATTCAAAAGAATTCAATTTCTAATAGCATATGCAATTAAATAAAGAAGAGAGCTTTCTTTCACCGACGTAAACACTGTCGCATTGAGAATATGATGACTTAGTTCAGCTTTATGATTTTTGGAGTTGAATGTTCATCCGTTTAATTTACATTTTGTGCCCACTCACTAGCATTCCCGAGCGGAGCGAGGGCCATATATATGCTAGTTGTAAATAAATACTATTATTTTTGTAAAGTAAAAATTCGAATTAATAGGTGTACAACTTTGCTTCCAACGTTTTCCGCTATCTCTTACGTTAGAAAAACGGCGGAAGCAAAGTTGTTTCATTTTCATTAATTTATTTCGACTTGTTCTACCACACAAATCATCTCGTAAAAATTATATGTCATAGTTTAATCATGCTTGAATCTATATAAAAAAAACGGCGGTGGTGTTATTTTTAGTATGCAAAATAAAAGTTATTGAAAAACTTTCTATTTACTTTCTTTATGGGTGAAACAATCCAATACTTTGTTTATAATATAGCTACATGATGGTGCGTAACATATATTTTGCTGTGCGAAAGCGGCCGAGGTTAGGGAAGTTTAAACGGAGGAAAACGAGACCCAGAAAGGTAACGAAGGTCCCACCATCATGGGGGGGAAAGAAGAAGGTGACCAGTAGTCCTCCGGACGCACCAAGGTTGGTAAAGCAATTTTCCAAACGGAGTTATTTAAAAACTCACGGCAATTACAGAAGAATGACCGGAGTGTAATGTGTAGGGAATTTAACTAACAAAATTATGGAATACAAAGAAGAAAAAATCATTCAATGTGTCGAGAGATATCGTTGATTTTACTTGGCAGTTTTTAAACAATTGAGTGAAAAAAAAACATCATTTTATTTAAAAAGTAGATAATTTCTTAAGCAATTTAAAACAAAAAGCATTCGAAAATGTTAATTTTTCGATGTTTTATGATTCTGTTTCCACTTCTAATGTTCGCGCGGCTCTAGAGGGTAAACCGTTGGGAGTGGGGGTAAACTGTGTAGAACCTTTTTTATAGAAAATTTTAAGCTCTACAACTTTTGCTTGACACTTTTTTCGACATCTCGCTTAGTTTTCGAGTTATTTTCGTAAAACCCATTTTTTGGGTAGTTTTTATTGTTTTTCATAAATCCTCGGGGATATAGAACTTTTTTTAACTTCACTCCTGTTTTCAGCTACCCAAAATGGACTTTTGACCAAATTTTCAGCTTTGAGGCTCGAAACATCGATTTGAGAAGGATTTTTACTGGACTATGCAAGACATGGAGCAACCAAAATATCGCGGGTGACCCGGCAATACCTCCTGTCGAAATTTTCTGGAAAATGAGTTTTTGCTATCAGCGCAATAAGAAAACTAATGCCGATGTAACTGCAACATTTCCCATCTCAAAATGCTTGAAATCATGTATACAGGGTGGACCAGGTTAAACGTCATTTTTTTTGATATGTGATAGAACAAAAAAAAAGTACTCATAAGAAAATTTTTTCCAAAAATGTTTGCTAACAAAGATACAGGGTGTCAAAGTTTCGAAAAAAATGGTTTTCTCATCATAACTTCTAAACTACTTGATCGATTTCCATGAAATTTCGCACACAGGCTAATGTAGAACAGCTCTAAACAATAATTAAATAATTTTTAAAAATTCTCCAGTGGCGTAGATACTAGGGGCCGGTACCCCCCTTTCCCCCTCCCAATCTTCGGCGTCACTGGATATTTTGGAAAGAAAATTTAATTATTGGATTCCCCGTTTAATTTAGAGAAAAAAATTACTCATGCAAATTTTTGATTTATGGCTTCGTTTTTCAGATATTTATTTTAATTTATAGGGTTGCGAGCAGGCCAAAGCTAGGTTGAATTCCATTAACTGTGATATGTGATAGAGCAACAAAAAAAAATAGATTCTCATAAGAAAATTTTGTTCAAAAATGTTTCCTAACAAAGATATAGGGTGTCAAAATTTCGAAAAAAAATGGTTTTCTCATCATAACTTCTAAGCCACTGGATCGATTTCCATGAAATTTCGCACACAGGCTAATGTCGTACAGCTCTCCAGCAAAAAATTTTATTATTGGATTCCCCGTTTAATTTAAAGAAAAAATCACCCTTGCAAATTTTTGATTTGTGACTTCGTTTTTGAGATTTTTTTCTTTAAATTAAACGGCGAATCCAATAATTAAATTTTCTTCGCAAAATATCCAGTGGCGCCGAATATTGGTAAGGGGGAAAGGGGGGTACCGGCCCCCAGTATCTACGCCACTGGAGAATTTTTTAAAATTATTTAATTATTACTTAGAGCTGTATGACATTAGCCTGTAGTTTAAAACTTATGATGAGAAAACCATTTTTTTTTCGAAACTGACCCTATATCTTTGTTAGGAAACATTTTTGAAAAAAATTTTCTCATGAGAATCTATTTTTTGTTGTTGCTCTATCACATATCACAATTAATGGAGTTCAACCTAGCTTTAGCCTGCTCGCAACCGTATAAATTAAAATAAATATCTCAAAAACGAAGCCATAAATCAAAAATTTGCAAGGGTGATTTTTTTTCTCTAAATTAAACGGAGAATCCAATCATTAAATTTTCTTTCCAAAATATCCAGTGACGCCGAAGATTGGGAGGGGGAAAGGGGGGTACCGGCCCCTAGTATCTACGCCACTGGAGAATTTTTAAAAATTATTTAATTATTGCTTAGAGCTATTCTACATTAGCCTGTGTGCGAAATTTCATGGAAATCGATCAAGTAGTTTAGAAGTTATGATGAGAAAACCATTTTTTTCGAAACTTTGACACCCTGTATCTTTGTTAGGAAACATTTTTGAAAAAAATTTTCTTATGAGTCTACTTTTTTTTTGTTCTTCTATCACATATAAAAAAAAATGACGTTTAGCCTGGTCCACGCTGTATATTTCAACTTTCAATTTCTCCTACTAGAATATGCCCTTCATTTGACATGCAAAACATCCTATCTACCAGTACTTGTGCTCGTTTAAGGATTATTATGTGTTTATTATTGGTAAGTATTCTTTGGATCTGTAGTATTAAGTGCTGCACACTGTAATTCAGCGAAAGAAACGTAAATTTTGCGAATTATCAATATGTAATTGTGTTTTCCTCTTAACTGTGACATAGGAGAAATTAAAGCAACATCATACTTCGGTAGTTTTCGTCATTCATAAGAGATAGGATAAATTACCATTGCGATTTAATACAGGGGTTTTGTTTTATAAATTAATATTGCTTTATAAAATGCATTTTGATGGTGCTTCTTACTCAAGTAGGTACATCACTTCCTCCTAATTTTCAGATAAACAATGACTTCCAGAGCCAAATGAATGATATCCCTTTGCGAAGCTTCAGGAAGCTGTGACAGTACCGCAAAGAATGTTGAATCCGATATTGGACTTGATTCTCCAATTTGCGGCAATAGTTCCTTGTTTGATATAAATGACCTACGTGTGATATTCAATATTTCTGTGATATCAAATTTTGAAAAGATCTGCTTGGACAAGACTTGATTATTTCTAATGTTAATGAGACTGAATCCCCAAATAACGGGATTATTTCATCTGAGACACTCAACTTTAACTTGGGACCAGTAGATAAGAACATCGACATTTGTGTACCTGATTGCGCCATACGAAATGATTATTTTGGACTCACGTACTGCAACGCTGTGGGAAAACAAGGTGCAATCAATGAACAAGAAACTAAAGGCATTGACCTTGTACCGTATGATCTAACTTCCGAAAGCGAGGATGATGATAAAGGTACAGACCCACTGTACCAACAATCTTCCAATGGCAGCACTACAGATGACGAAATTGTGGAGAGAAGTGAAAATGAAGAAACTAGGACAGAAGATGAGACATTCGTGGTTGAGGCGAGGAAGAAAAAGAAAAATAGAGATCCGGGCGAGTGGAAGAGAGAAAAAAAGAAGAAACTGCGGATGCAAGGGAAGCCGTACTTAGGATTTACCAGAAAAACAGATGTACGAATAAAACAAAACTGCCCTCGTGAGAGTAGAAATTTGAAACCAACATGCAATTCAGCGGCTTGCAAAAATTCGAAAAAAAGAAATTGCTCTAAGTTTAACGAAGACTGCCGAAAAGCGATATTTCAAAAATTTTGGAATGCTCTCAATTGGGACCAAAGAAAAGTATTCGTTTCCTCACATGTTCTAAAACAGCCTACTGCTCAGAAGACTCGTGAGGTATCTCGAAGACAAGGCACTTTCACGTATTACTTGAATAATGGGGAAGAAACATTGCAAGTTTGCAGACGAATCTTTATTAACACTTTAGATATTGGCTACAAGACCGTCCAGGACTGGGTGAAAAAAATACCTATAATATGGTCACAGAATCTGCACAGTTAAACACAAATGTGAGAAATCAAATAAAGCAACGGCACATAACCAGTTACAACTGTTTATATGAATTTTTTGACAAACTTCCAAAACTAACAGCTCACTATTGTTGACACGATACCTTGAAGCTTTATCTAGAGGGGTCTTTCCAGACATTGAACAACCTGTTTAGAATGTACGTCGAGTTCTGCAAAGAAAAGAACCAGACACCAATGAGTAGAAATATTTTCACCAAAACATTCCATGCCAAAAACCTTTCCTTATTTAGACAAAAGAACGATCAATGCAACACATTTTTTTCACATAAATGTGGTGATATTAACGAAGACCAGTGGGGAAGTCACATAGGCAGGAAAAACAAGGCAAGAAAATCTAAAAAGGTCGAGAAGAAAGCGGCACAATTGGGAGAATGTGTGGCGCTGACGATGGATCTGCAAGCCGTTAAGCGTTCTCCTTTTCTTCCTGCCGATAAACTTTATTTCAAGACAAAATTGTGTTGCCACAATTCCACAGTGTTTGACCTTGCAAGTCAGGACGTAACATGCTATTGGTTTTACGAAGATCAGAACAACCAGTTAGTTGCTTCCACGTTCACATCTTGTATTATAGATTACCTGGAGAACGACTGCCCTTTTTCCAAGCTGCCTATTATGATCTATTCTGACGGCTGTGGATTCCAAAATCGGAATAATGTGTTAGCAAATGCCTTGTTGAATTTCGCAATGAAACACGACATCGAGGTTTACCAAAAATACCTCAAACCCGGGCACACGCAAATTGAGTGCGACTCGGTGCACAGCTTAATTGAAAGGAAGCTCCGCAATCGCGAAATCCATTTGCCAAGTGACTACGCCACTGTTGCCAGAGAGTGTCGACTGACTCCAAGGCCATACAACGTTAAAATTTTGGACTATAGATTTTTCAGGAATTACGCCGAAACAAAATATTTAAGGTATTCCTCCATCCGTCCAGGTTGGAAGGCTGACGATCTCGTAATAAACGACGTAAAATGTATTCAGTATACCATTGACGGGCAAATTAATGTAAAACTGGATTATAATGAGACTTACATATATTGCTTTGCCAATGAGACCCAAGAACATTTCGATTGTTTACGATTATTTGCAACTTCTCAACGGTCCTTGCAAGGTAAAGAAGGAGAAGTGGAATCATCTGCAGAAACTAAATTCCGTTATTTCCCAAGTGATACTCATGCTTTTTACGATAACTTGTTACATGAATAAGAGCAAATATTTCTGTGAATACCTACTTATGTTTTTCGTCTACTTTAATAACAGAGTTAAAGAGTTTATTTTGTACCTGCACAAAGTCATATGTAGAAAAAGGGGTAGGTACCTCAAAAACTCCTATCACAATTAATAAGTGATGCAATAAAGCCTAACTAAAATTAACATTTTATGAAGTGTCCCTTTAGGAAATGTAGTATACCCTAAAGTGTAATAAGAACATATTTATTTTTGCGATGATCAGATGCAATTTACTTTTTAGAGATAGTTTTTTATGTTTCCTGATAATTGAGTAGTACATAACTTAGGGGAGGTGTTGCCGGGTCACCCGCGATATACTGCAAACGTAGCGCGCTTTGGTGTGAATATATGTGCAACTTCTAGTCTCGACCTGCAACTTTTATAGGCAGCTGCAGCATAAAAACTGCGCGTCTTGCGCTACTTTCGGCTGGTGTGTGAACACTGTACGCAACTTTTGCAGCCGCTGCAAAAAAACTGCGCAACAAAAGTAGCCGTGTCTGATGGTACTCGCACACTTGTACACTTTTTGTATTGCGCAACCTGGAAAATGGTGCTATTTGGGTATTACAGCGTTTGAATAACGTTGCAAGTTTAAAAATTGCGCAATTTTTAGAAATTGTACTACACTTTTCAAGTTGTTTACACTTTAAAAATTGCTACGTGTGTTCAAGATACTGGACTCTCGCAATATAAATATGGACCGACATGTTGGTGAATAATGTGGCGCAACGTCTGCTATAATGCACCTTTGCCTGTTGTGTGAGCAGTAGTTATCTGACCGGACTTTACCTTCCCCCGGTTTTCCCCTACAATCTCAATATTACAGCGAGTCGTTTAGTAGGTGAAATCGCTTTCCTCATAAACGTGTCCTTTTTTTTTTATTAATGGCGTTACTTTTTCTAATAAATAATCAAAATCGGTGGCGGACAATCGCAAAAAATGTTTGTAGAATGCTTCATCGCCATCTCTTAATTCTTGTAATAAATTATTTATTACTCCATAACGGTCACAATTTTTAATCCATTCTTTAAACCAAATTGTTATTTTTTTTACTATTTTGACGTCTACTACGTTGTCGTCTTCGCAGTAATATAAGTGCTAAGTACGAAGCGGCTTGTATTTTGTCATCGTCATCACAATACATTTCATTTCAATATTATAAAATCACTATAAAATTTGAGAGCACGGTTACATGGGAACATGACGCGTAATTTTATAGTTGCGCTATAAGAACTTGCGCCCCAAAAGTGTACAAATGTGCGAGTACCATGATACTACCTTAAAGTGGCACGAAGTGGTACTGTCTATATACAGGATATCATGTGCCAGTAGTGTACACTAATACACTGCGGGTATGCTACAGTCACAGTCAAATATGTTATACCGATTTGATGTATACGATATTACCGTCCAATCCAGCTCGCGGATTGCATTGAGTGCGCACTGTTGTTATATTTTTTAAATATATATTTATTAATCCATTCGATATTCTTCTCAACCGAAAAAAATATACCTATACGTTAGTGTTACACAAGTAAAAACACTGGATTTAATCACGTAGCCTTTAATTATTAAAAAGTGTAATACGATGTGGGAATCTCTCTCTCAGTCGAAAACGCCACGAAAGTGTACACCGGTATTACACTTTTTTCCCCAGTTGAAAACGCTAATAGTTGTACCTCAGACGTAATTCCAAATGACATTCCTTAATCACAGTTCTCACTTATTTGCTAATCGAATATGCTGTAAACTTTTCAGTGAAATATTTTATCGATAATATTGCAGAACTCGATGTTTCGGAGGAATGTAGTACTCATTTCGGTGCACAGATGGCATCGCAAAAACCGGTAAACTCGAGGATAATTTGTAGTGGGGATGGAACATACATAGCTGTATGGTTAGTGGTGGAGGGGGCTGGAGGGAGCGGATAGTCGGATGGAACAGTAAGAAGAGCCTATAGCCGCTAAGAGAGAGAGAGAGCAGCAGAGCTTCTCACAAAGCCAGTAACGGGAAAACGGTCGTTCGCGCGTGCTCCAGGTCATAGCAGACTTGCGTCATTTTGAATGTTTGGTGCGGGAGTGTAGCGTGAAAAGCATCGAATAAATAATATACATACTTGTAACTGCTGTGTTGTTTTGTGAGTGTATTTCACAGTGTTTTTTTCTTTTGATTATTTTGACGGCATCGAGTATTCTCGTTACTCTCTCTCGTTTACAGTTTTGGATAAGTTGGGTACATAAGGAGGGGAGGTGCGTATTTTACTGATTAATAGTTGCATGAGTGTGCTTATTCTTTATTTTGGAATTAAGAAGAACTGATGCGTTCGAAGAGAATCACTGTCGGTCTCGCTTATCTTGAAAAGCATGACAAAAACATGACGTGATTAGAGACATGGTACGCATACGTGACAACAGTTTGCTCCATCTAAACAAAAGAGTTCGCTGTATTTGAGTGAAATGAGAAATCACGCGTAACGCGTCTATCCTTCGCGTCTAATCGCTGTGAAGTACATATAACGTTTTGCGAGGAAGTGAATTTAGTAAACTTGTCGAATCGGGACAATTACTTAATGCCTACTGTGGAACGACGCTTATTGAGTGTTTGCAAATTCAGTAACAGGTACTTATACTTTCTAAATGTTTCCGTATACGCCGAGACTACGTAAAAATTTCCATCGCTGACACCTGTAGAAAATGTGCACGCGTCATCGGCTTCGAAAGACCCTCCTTTCATTCGGTCTTAAATTCCTGTTCGTTTGGTTTGCGTAAATATCTAATCATGCTTTCTCCTTACGATCGTAGAAACATTGAAAAATAAATTATTCACTTAGCTTTTCGTGCTCGGCGCATTACCGAGGCCCGAACACCGTTTCGTAGCGTGCAACTCGGTCGGCCAAGCCCCGGACTGGATTCCGCTCGGCATATGTACGCGCGTGCGCAAAACCTTCAGCCACGTTGTTCCAGTTCGTGACAGACGTTGCACGATCGAGAAGTAGTGCATAATGTCGTTTAACGAGAGACTTTAGAAAATCATTTACTGCCATTTTTTTCAAGCAGATAGCATAATCGGCATCCCTTTATTTGATATCCGGGGACTGGTAAATTTTATTCAAAATTGTGAGTCGATTATCTACTTATCTTTAAACTAGGGAGAATACTAAAAAAGCGAGTTTTTGCGACTGCATAGAATTCGCTAGAGAGTAGGAACGTGAAATATTTCACATGAGATATCGAAAGATCTTGTACACATTGAATCTCCTAAAATAAAAAAGATGTAAAAAAATACGCCAGACTATGCGGGATCCCTCGAAAAATTAATTTACTAAAAATTATGTGAAGCTAAATTTAATCACCATTATAATTTATCCACAAAAATAGTGCGAAGAAAAGCGTTATAGTCCAAAAAATGTTAATATCAGAAAGTAGTACCAAGTCCTTACCCACACAGTACATAGTCTCAGCAATATCTCTAGAATATTTCAAACATTTCATTTGAGATACATATTTTAGTAACATTCTAGAGATATTTCAAATAAGATATTCTAAAGATATTTCAATTGAAATATATATATTATACTTCAGATATTCCGATAATATTCTGGAGATATTTCAATTGAAACACATTACGCTTGAAGAGTATTCTGATAATATTCTGGAGATGTTTCAATTAAAATATTTCAAAATATTTAAAGTAAGGTATTTTAGAAATATTTCAAATGTTTTGATAATATTTTGGAGACGTTTCAATTGAAATATTTCAGAATGTCTCAAAAATGAAACATTCTGCAAATATGTAACTTTTGAAACATTCTAGCACATTTGAAATATTCTAGCAATATTCTGCCTGAAATGTATAATTATTTTGAAATGTCTAGTGAAATAATTTAAGAAAATCTAACGAAATTGATTTCTATTATTATACTAGTTCAACGCCTGTAAAAATGTACTTTTACGAGTTCAATCGTTTTCTTACAAGGTTCTGCCTAAAATTCACACATTATACGTATGAAATATTTACGGAAATGTGTTATGTGTCGTAGCTTCAAGATTTTTTGTAACAAACTATAATATCTAAAATATCTCATATATGTATTTCTTAAAATATGTATTTTAGTTATTTTGTGAAATATCACTAGTTTTTTGGAAATCGTTTATGGGTCGTCATTAATTAATTACTGATTTATTAATTAACTTCTGACAATTCAATATACTCTACATTGTCACCATTTCACCAATTTTGCTATCCCTGCTGCAATTTGCAATTTTGCTGGAAAAGAGCGATAAGCAACGGTAAAAAACTCTTCTGTCTTTTCCGTAATGAATAGATTTTTCTATTTCGTGGGCTTAGAGCGAAAACTCAAAGATCATAGTTTTCAGAAAATCGAGGATGAAAATTTTCGAGGTCAAAACTGAAAGTAATAAGTTTATTTTTTCAAAGGTGTACGTTTAACCAAAGTGAGAAATGTGCTTTGGCATTTGTTTAAGTATAGCTGGACTAAATGACACAAAAATATTAAAATCAAGAAATTCTGACTTAGTGAGTTTTCGCACTAAGTCCACGATTTGTTCTATAGTATATATGAATTAGAAAACTAAGATTTCTATCCGATTACATCATTTCTCTATCACTTAATAGTATATAAGACTTAATAGTTCCTATATAGCAATCCTATCACACATATACATATTTTATTCACTTGTTTCAGTTGCAAAATTCCCATAGAGCAATCATCACGTTACTTATTTAAATTAGAAATGAAACTGCCGCATTCTTTTTCACATGTTGCATGTAAATTTGTTAGATAAGATTTTGTTTCTATAAAGATATAAAAATAAGAATAGTTATAAATGCGGTATTATTAGTGTATTATTAGTTTAGCTTCAAGATATTTTTATTTTAATGCTACGCGTAAATAATATGTTACAAAATTTATCTAAATTTACATCATTTATCATTGGCAATAAAACTGTCCATGATAAATTACGTAATGTTACTTTTTAAATATTTGTAGAACTAGACAAATTAACATACGATCTAAATTTACATCATTTATCATTTGCAATAAAACTGTCTATGATAAATTACGTAGTTACTTTTTAAATATTTGTAGAACTACACAAATTAACATACGATCGAATAATTGTGAATACCGTAAAGGTAGTATGCAACGGGATAGAAAGTAGAATTTGTATCGTAGTTCTTTGTAGGAAGTGGTACCTAGAACATTTTTTAACGAGTTCATTTAGATTATGATAACCAAAAATCACGTATGACACGATAGGATTTTTCTCCTATCGTAACTTATCGTTTTTTTCTAGCAGGTGTCTACCATCATTTCTGAGATATTTGAAAAAAGTTAATTTTTTCCCACAGCACGAAATATAGGTATCGTAAATATTTATGAAATATTGCTAAAGAAATTTACAATATTACGAGAATGTGGAAGAAATCTTTATTCAACGTGGACATGTCCGCTTCCTTGCATATATTGTTACAATATTTCAAAGCCATATTTCCGCAATATTTAAAAATAATATCTTTATCATTGCAAACAAATTTTTTTAAAATTGTAAAATAATCTTATTGCAGTATCGGTTACATAAAGAATATTTTATGTGAAAAGCAACAGTTTATGTTGTAAATAACTATTATCGAAAAAAAAGGAACGAAAAAAATCAGACACCGACTTGGAATCGAGTGATACACACTTCATCTTAAGTTGGTCACCCATCCAAGTTCTAGCCACACTATTTACAGCTTAACTTTATTCATCGGCCGGTGTCCTCGATTTCTCATCTGCTGCGCGCTAATATGTAAGGGATTGGAGATATTTTATGTTCTAAAGGACAACTGTGTGTTCGAATGATCAAGTTTTTTAAACTTCTCTAAGTTTTTAACCATGCGTGCATTGTTTATTGCAGGACTACAATTATTTATAAAAATTAAAGTGTACTTTTTTAAGAAGTTTTGAATTTCATTTAATCTTATTATTATATTATCATAATAATAAGATTACATAAAATTCAAAACTTCTTAGAAAAGTACACTTTGACCTGCATTATAAAATAAACTGAATAAGTTTTAATTAATTAAAATAATTAAATTGAATAAATCGCCTGCAGGTATGGGTAGCATATGCGGGCATTCGATCCATTCATTACGCGTACGGGAACTGGCGTATATTTGAATTTTATAAAGGATTTTAGTCAAAGAGTACGTACGAGGGTGGATCAATAAGTACCTACTCATGTTAACAATGAAGACGCGAGTTTTTTATATTTTATATTTTTTATTTTTCAACGTAATCCCCTTTTAGTGCGATACACATTTCCCAACGTTCTTGTCGTTTCTTTAACCCCTCCAAAAAATATGATTTGTCTAACTCTTCAAAATAGGCTGTTGTCTCGATGATAGCCTCCTCGTTTGAGCTGAATTTTTTCTCGCAAGCCATTTTTTCAAGTTGGGGAATAGGAAGAAGTCGTAAGGAGCCAGGTCGGGTGAGTACGGTGGGTGCGGTAACAATTCGTAGCGTATTTCATGAAGCTTGGCCACGGTAACACATCGCTAAATAAGTCCCGGGCCTAACTAATAAAACAACTTTTAGGCAAAATTCAACTTTATTCATCAAGATACTCCCCTTCAAGAGTGATATATTCAGTCCAACGCTCCTCTAATTTTTTAAATACCTTTTTCGTAGAACGATTTGTCTTTGCTTTCAAAATAGGCTTCAGCTTCGGCAATCACTTCTTCATTTGAGCCAAACCTCTTTCCATGGGGCATTCTTTTGAGGTCTGCAAACAGCCAGTAGTCACTGGGGGCCAGATCTGGACTATACGGTGGGTGGCAAAGCAAATCGAAGCGCAATTCGTTCAATTTGACCATCATTTTTATCGACTTGTGACACGACCGACTGTGAGTAAACGCAGCACCCACTTTGAACACAGATTTCTGATTGACAAATGTTCATATAAAATAGTGAATACACTGCCTTCTGATATCTTCAACTACTCTGCTATCTCACGTAACTTCAATTTACGATCGGCCAAAATGATTTTATGAACTTTTTTGATGTTTTCTGGAACATTGCCGAATTCGGGCGACTGAGCGTTCAGCTTCATTTGTGTCTGTGCGACCACTTTTAAAGCCAGCATACCACCTCTTAAGGTTGTTCGACCGAGACAATGCACGTAAAAATTTTGGACGCTCTGGGTTAGCGTTACGTTCAATAAAGGTCAGTCAGTAAAAGGTCCGAGTTGAAGCAAAAAGTTTTGGTGGGGTACAGTCTCGTTCCATTCACGCACACCTAAAAGTACAATACATGAATACGTACGCATACAAGTAACGCCGGATGGTGGCGACCGTGGCAGCCGCGCGCAGTCTGTCTCTCTCGGGTTCTATTCAACCTCTTCGTCTGCTGCCTAACCTCGTTTAGGCTGTGCTCTGTGTTCTGTTACCAAGTTGGCGCTCTCAAATCAGTCGTTCCGGCCATTGAGAAACAAAATGAACTTTCACTAATTATTTCTCGATAACTAAACGATCAATTATTTTCGTTTCTTTTGCTGTATTCACTGATACTTTTTCTACACTATATGTTTCATTTTATTGAAAAATGTCAAGCCGTTGATTTAAAAAAAAATTAAAATAGATGAAGTCCTATTTAAACACATGTAAAATTAATTATTTTCAAAAATTTATAACTGAAGTTTGAGACGGTCAATCGTCGTCGGGTTTCGCTCATTTTGTAGTTAATTTTTTAAACTAAATACGATACAAATTTTTAAAAAATATGTCGAAATGACCAGTCACGGGTGAACAACCTTAACCGTTGTTGTCGATGGAGCAGAGTCCGAATAACACTTATCAAGCCATTGCTTTGCTTGAACAGTATTTTTTCCCATCAAAAAGCAATGTTTAATCAATACGCGAAATTCTTTTTCATCCATTGTTTTTAAACACACAAAAGTTGCTTCACTAAACCACTGTAACTTTTAAACTAAACGCCAGATTGTAATGAAATTTGACGTGTCGTTTGAAGGTTAGGACTACTAGCTTAGGTTTAGGAAGGTTAGGATGTGGCGTCATCTATGTATTTATATGTCAGGCCCGGGACTTATTGAGTGATGTGTTAATTCCGGCTGAATGAGCTGGTGCATTATTGTGGTGAAACAGCAATCTCTTTTTGCCAAATGAAGCCGTGTTTTCTTCAATTCTGCATCGAATCTGTCCAATAAAGCACTGTAGTATTTCCCCGTGATCGTGCTTCCTTCCTCCAAAAAGTCAATGAAGATTAAGTATCCCTTTCGCATACCAAAAAATTGATGCCATAATCTTTCCGGCCGATGGCGCCGTTTTCGCCTTGTTCGGAGCAGATTCGCCTGGAAAAGTCCACTGCTTTGACTACTGTTTGGTCTCGGGCGTATAGTAATGAAACTAAATTTCATCAATGGTGACGACTTGATGCAAAAACTCCCGCAGATTTCGCTTGAAGAGGTCCAATCACTTCTTTGAAACTGACATCCGTATCCGCTTGTTGGCTATCGTGGGCAACCCCATCGGGCGGGCAGCTTTCTCAGCCCCAACTTATCGTGTAAAATATTGACTGCCGTTCCATACGACACCCCTACGGCCTCGGCTACTTCGCGCACTTTCGTTCGGCGATCAGAGAGGATAATGCCGTGGACCTGTCCAACGATTTCTTCAGTAACCACATCTGTCGGTCGGCCTGGACGGTCCTTATCAAAATCATAGGTACGGCCACATTTGAATTCATTGAATCAATATCTGACGGTTGTCACTGATGGTGAAGAGTCTCGGTAGACAGCATCCAACTTCGCTTTGATTTCTCCGTACGTTTTTCCATCCAAAAATAGGAAGCGAATCACGGATCAATATTGCTCCTTTTTAATTGTTTCAAAAAACACCAAACACGTGCAATATAATAATTGATTCTCAAGACAAAACAAATCTAGCGATCAGCCTGAAATTTTATGTGATGTCGTTTCACAGATGAGAATATACAGCATGTCCCGCGCAGAACCAACCAGTTGCAGGGACCTTGAGATTTACCTTCGGCCGGGGCTTGGCCGGTACTCGAGTCATTTATACCGGTAGAAGTCGAGTCGGTAGTTAGAGTTGGTGTCCATTCGGGAGATCGAAGCGTCTAACCTCGAAATCGTGAATTTGTGAATAATGGAGAGTAATTGCTATTATTCACAAATTCACGATTTCGAGATTAGACGCTTCGATCTCCCGAATTGACACCAACTCTAACTACCGACTCGACTTCTACCGGTAAAAATGGCTCAAATGCCGACCAAGCCCGGCCGAAGGTAAATTTCAAGGTCCCTGCAACTGGTCGGTTCTGCGCGGGACATGCTGTATGGTGGACTTGTACCAGTAACGCCATTGTCATAAAAAACACGGGTACTTATTAATCCACCCTCGCATACCATAATCTACTTAAGTTCATGGAATATTAAAGTCTGATTGACAAATTCCAGGTTAAATTAAACGTAATTAGGAATGTTCACATTTTTTTACATCATAAATAGATTGAGCACGTAAAACAAGTTGGGACGTGTTATTTAATTTTTTTTCTGACGCGAAATTAAGCCGCCAAAAATTAATAAAGTTTGCGATAAACTCCGCCCACTTGAAACAGCCGGTCGAGCGGCACGCCGCGCCGTGACGTCACTATACACTCTCGGAGAGACTAGATAGTACAGTAGACGGGCTGAGAAAATCGACTTTGTTGTCCACTTTTCTTTACAAGAGTGCGATTTTAATTTTTCTTTTTTTAAAATACTCGGAAAAATATATAGAAAATAATGTGTGTGTGTGTGTGTTATATAAAGCCAGCGTGCCTCTTAATTTGTAATTAAAATGTATTTTTTGTACGGCTTTTTTTTAAATAGCTCGAAAACTATTAAGAAGCTATCGAGACATGCTGCGGAAAAAATTTAGAGAATTTTGTTACGATGAATAATTCTCGAGATATTGCATTTTGTACATAAATACGCGCCGTAGCGCCCGCGCGCTCTGGTAAACAAATGCCTCTAACTTCACTAAAAATTGTTATTGGCTTTATCGACACTGAAGTTCGACACTGCTCAACTTTCGTACGACGAAAAATACCGTCGGTCCGACAGATTTCCCCCACAACCACTTTCTGTCACAGCCAATCGGAGTGACTTGTCGTATATGACAATCCGACATGTCAGATCCATGAAATAGACCCCTAACAATCAATCTTATTTGTCCCAACCTCGAAAACACTCGGCATGCCCGCTGATATCTTATATTAAAACAATTCTAGGTACGGAGTTTCAGTTGGTAGTATCATTATTTTCGTGAAGGGGAACATTTTCTTTATCTCTACTTGCAGAAATTGATGTACGCGTTTAATTTGATCGCGTTATAATTTTGATAGATTCGCGATCGAAAGCTGTTTTATTATTTTATGTTAACAGAATGATAAGTCTTCTTATGTTTTTTTTTATATTTATAGCATCATTTTAAGTACTAATTTGATAGAAAATGTACTTTGGAACAACTCCAAAGAGTCCCTGGATCCCAACAGCAGATTATCTCCTCCCAGATAGCAAAATAAGAACACATTAGGTGCAAATTGAACTCACACCGTCAGTAACGCGTGCGCTGCACGTTAAGGTTTCTCTTGAGCGGTACGGGGGCTTTTTCCTTGCTAAAAGTTGGTCCACTGAAGTACAGTAACACTCTAAAGTATGTTCTTTGTGCGATGTGGCGACAACGTTTGACGTACAGTAGTATGTGTGTATCTGTGAGTTCAAAAATGGAGCCAAAAACATCTGGTCATGCATCTGTACGTCATGCAACGTTGCCACATTGACTTATCAAAGGTTCAATTTATAAAGAACAATTAATAAAAAAAGAACGGGCTTCTTAATGAACGTGAAAATTGGTATAGATGATTTTAGTTCATTAAACTTGCTGCTCAAAAAATTTCAGAATTATTTCACTATTTTTCTCAGAAATATCGCTGTTTGTTGGTTATAACCCATGAGAACACATGTTATTTCGTTATTTAAAAATCTTTGCAACGAGCTTTTTAAAAGACTTGAAAATTTAACTGAATTTTTTTTTTACTTCAATCTACCGAATGCAATCATTTTCAAGCATTTCTCACTATTTTTAGTATAATGCTCGAGAAACCTTAAACATTTTTCTCTAAAATGATTTCCCGCTGAGATAATCAGCCGTACCGGGACTTTTTGAAGACCCTGTATATAGAACATAGGTGGGTAGGATGAGCCGCGTCCATTTATTAATATTTTTCAGTGAGGTACACTTCCGATGTAATTGGAAATACTGTTATTAATGACATTCCAATGAAAAAAATGAGCACAAAATTGGACGTGTCCCAATTAATTATATCCTTTAAAAAATGGTTTAAAAATTTCATAATTTTTTTTTCGAATTTTCAAAAAAAATTCGATATTTTTTTGGAATTGGCTCTTCAGAAAAAGTAACATATTTTTTTCATGAAAATCGGTCGAGCCGTTCCGGAGAAAAAGCTGTTTTTTATTTTACTCTCCCCCCCCCCATAACTCCCTCCTATAGCGGTTGGGGGGCTAAAAATTTAGGAGATTTAGTTTCTCATAGATGCCTATCGGTAATATAAATTTGGTGCTGATACGCGTGGGGGCAGATTTCACATGCTTATTCCGCTAGGCCCTTTGATTGGCGCTTCATTGCAAAATAAGAAGATCCGCTGGTACTATTCAACTACGGTCGACTCAATTGAAATACCGTCACCCAAAGCGGGTCGATCAGAATCGTTGACGCTAGATATACGTATTGTCGTTGCATGAACATACTCTTCCACCTCCATATTTCTGCGTTATCGATTTCTAGAATCATTGACTACGTTTACACCGGAGGTAAAAGTGAAGTGAGGTAACAGTGTTGTGAAAATTTTGTCAATGTAAACGTATCGATAATTAACAATAAAAGCCTCATAAATGAAACTCTACGAAGATTAGTTGAGTTCTTGTCGTATTGAAAATTTCTGAGTAGGGACCCTAGTAACACTTGGGTCCGAAGTCCTTTGAGTTTTTAGGCCAGCACCCTAGCGACCCAAGTAAGATCCTAGTCCCTAAAGAATGAAGACATCTATTAGACATCGACGAAGTACACCCGTGCTTACGGATTCTGTCGCTGCTGACTTTTCAAAATGTCATATTTAAACATACCAAAAGATGAATAATTAATTATTATGCTTTCATTAACCAGGGCAAGCGTCACTGTAGCTAATGAAAGTATGAGATTTAATCGTTCATTAGCTGGTACGCTTAAAAATTGCATTTTAAAAAGTCACCAGCGGCAGAATCCGTGAGCACGGGTGTACATCTAATGGATGTCAAAGTGTTCGTTAATAAGCATGTTTAATAGACACCTATTCATAGATCTTCATGAATGTGGAGTACCCCCTATAGAAATTGAGACCGAGAAACGGGATGAAGCAATTCTAAATGTAGATAAATTTATAAATAACTATTAAGTGGGTGTAGGATATTGTGGAGTACAACTGTAGCATCTCCTTTTGGGCAAATATGGAACTTAATGTTGGAACTAAATTCCCTGAAGAGTAACTAGAATTTGTTTCACTACTTTCTTGGAGACTAAAACGAAAATCACAATGTGAATCATGCACATTTCATATACAGGGTGGCATGATTAGCGTGGCCACCTTTCTGTAACATTTTAATTAAAGCTCGAATCGAAAATCGTCGTAGGACTTTTTTGTAAGATTTTGACTGAACTCTTATAGCGTGTAGGGATTTTCCATATCAAGTCTGGTTTACATGGATTAGAAATTACTCTTGCCATTAGAGATGTTATCGAAAAAAGTATATTACAAGTATTCTTCAGGAAGCAAAACTAAATACAAATAATTCGGGGTAAAATAGGGGTTGCCGTCCCAGTAACGGAGCTATCACGGATGCAAGTCGTTCCTGGGAGAACGCCAACTTCACATCTCTCATCTCTTATCCTCAGCGCTTGGTATTCCAGAGATTTATTCATTACTAGGTACTTTATTCGTAAAAGAGTCTTTAAAAAAGTGTAGTAATATATCCGCGAGTTCGAGAATGCCCCCCCCCCCCACACACATTGTAAAAGATCTTGAAACAGCATTATTTGAACGGATCGTCAAATCAAAATGAAACTTGGCAGAAATATGCATAAAATATCCTTCTAATGAATTTAATGCTTCCTTCCTAGAACATGACATCCATTTCTTTAAATTCTATTTTATTAGTTTTATGAGTTATTATTTTTATTTTTGGAGTTCAGGTGCACCGTATCATTTTTTGGAAGTTCAGATACATTGTAATAAAAATTTGAGAGGCCAGGTAAATCATGACATACGATACAGTGCCTCTAGATTTCTTGTACAATACAGTGCGGTATATGTAGAGACCAGAAGAGAGATGATGGAATTATTATCTGGTTCCTGGAAAATTGAATAAGATGCATCTAGACTTCAAAAACTACGCTGCGGTACATCTGGACTCCAGGAAATCCTGAAGCGATGCACCTGATTTCCGGAAAATACGTTACAGTATACTTAAGTATTCAGATCTACAATACGATGTACGTGGATACCAAGTAAATAGCATCTTTTCCTGTATCCACATACATAGCACCGTAGTTTTAAAGACGTACTTTCTAGAGACTAAGTGAATTATTTCATAATTTCTAGAGTCCAGATATACCGCACCGTAGTTTTCGAAGTCAAGATACACCATAGTCAAAATTCCAGGATTCAGGTGCATTGCGTTGTTTTTTCCGGTGTCTACCTACACTGCGCCGTAGTTTTAAAAGTCTAGATACTTTGTAGTAAGGTTTTTTGGATTCAGATAAATTGTACCATCTATTCCGGTGCCTACATACATTGCGCCATAGTATTGAAAATCTCAATGCACCGTAAGTAAGAGTCCAGAAGCCAGTTAAATCGCGTTACTCTTTCCGATAGATTGTATATCGCGCCGTAGTTTTACGAGTCTAAATGTGCTGCAACGTCCTTCCGAGGAACCAGGTGAATTGATTCATGATTTTCGGGATGTAGGTATACCGCATTGTAGTTTTAGGAGTCTAGGTGCACTGTATTCGAAACTCTTTTCCGGTACGTACGTACACCGCATCGTGGTCTAAAATTTTAGATGTGTTATAATTAAGTTTCTAAGATCAAGGTAAATCACGTCATCTTTTCCACTGTCCACGTACTGCGCATTGTAATTTGAAATGTCTAGATGCACTTTAATCAAATTTCTAGGATCCAGATTAATCGCGTCATTTTTTTCGATATCCATGCGCCCAAGACATGCCCCGCACCGTTTAAAGAGTCTAGATGCATTTTAATCAAGTTTCTGTAATCCAAGTAAATCCGCAATTAACCCTAAATTTTTAATCACGCGTTACATGGTGATATTAGCAAGGAAATAGAACTATTCAGTCAGTTGTTTATAATACTTGCATATCTGTCAATTTTTGTAAATAAATATCATTTTTATTTTTGTAAATAAATATCATTTTTATTTTTTTGATGCACGATGCACTTGTACGAGCAGATTTTATTTCAAAGGGCAACCACAATATTTACTGAGCAGAATCCAATGGCACCTATTCCATCGCGACAACCATTCAGAAGGTACCTACTAATTATATTAATAATTTTGACATTCAAAAATAGCTTCATTCACGGCTGAATTTACTCCACATTCTATTCAATCGTAACATTATGAGGGATATCTTCATAGCACGCATAATTCTTTTGAAATCAGGTCTAATCGTTGTTTTGTAAGAAAAATTAGTAATCTCTCTTATCTTATACAATTTCATAATCAATGATATCGATTTGCAAGATTGACTCAGCGTATATGGGCTGGCGAGAATTTGGAGTCTATCAAGTGAGGCCCGGGAAGAACGTTGCGCGCAAATACTGAATTTGTGCTTTGCTTGATCACTGAGAATCCACGCTAAAGCGCAAGGGCTCTGGCGCATCATAATGGTACTACGAGTATCAGTACCTTGTACTATTAGGGTACCCTGTACCCTATTCATAACACAGCCCTACAAAAAAAATATTTTTTTTGGTGCCTAGGATTTTAGAACTTATTTTAGCTATATTTTGGGGCGCTGAATCTAAATCTAAAATCAGTTTTTCCTTATCAGCTCTACTTTTTTAGATTTTAGATATACCCATATATTTAATAATGTTCTTTTTATTCAACATCTAAACGTGGGTGTTCAGTTGCCAGAAAGGCAATTCCTAAGCCAGTGGATTTTTCTGGAACATAATAACTCATATTATTATTGTCCTATGGTCAGTCTGACCATAGGGCACTAACATATTAGATTGAAAGAGGTATTTTTCTACCTGTTTCTGCATATCTTGCAATATAAGACGACCCGTCCATCAAGTAAAAAATAGCTTCCTTTCAGTCTAACATTTTATTGCCCTATGGTCAGTCTGACCATAAAATAAATTAGTTCCAGGAAAATTCAGCGGTATGACCATTGCCTTTTCGGTACCTGAAGTGACCTTTAATGCTTGAATGAGAGTTGGTTAGTTTGCAAGTTGACGCTGTAGAGGGTAGACCGAAGTTGACCTCATGTGATATTTGTGTTTGCGAACGAGATTTTATAAAGTTAATTTAAAGCGTACCCCCCGTGTTCTAGATTGTTATGTTTGTGTTTTTGAATAGACATAAAATGAGATCTAGTGCTGGCTCGAGTAGAAGAAGTTATGTAAATCACCCTGATGTGTTTTGTTACATATGTGGAGAATTTACTTTAAAAGGAAACAGAAAAACGGTTAGTAAGAGAGCTTATCTTGGATACTTTGATGTTAAACTTGGTGATCAGGATAAAACCTGGGCACCGCATTTGGTCTGTAAAACTTATACGGAACATTTACGACAGTGGACTAACGCGAAAAGAAAATGTTTAAAATTCGGCGTACCCATGGTTTGGAGGGAACCCAAGAATCACTTCGATGACGGTTACTTCTGCCTAGTAAATCTTAATGGAATCAATCGAAACAATCGTAGCAAGTGGAATTATCCTGATTTAGTTTCTGCAAGACGCCCGGTCCCTCACTCAAATGAAGTACCGATCCCAACATTTTATTAGCTACCAGAGCTCAGTCAGGACGAAGATTCGTCCTCTGATAATCCTTCTGATTGTAATAAAGGTGACAGTGATTATGACGGCATGGCATCAATGCCCCAACGTTTTAACCAGAATGAGTTAAACGACCTCAGCTGAGATCTCAAACTATCAAAAGAAGCTTCTTAACCCTCTGACGCTAAACTCTTAGCAATCCCTGTCGCGTGAGCTGGAGAAAGGGAACAGCCAATCGCGCGCGGTCGCTTTATGTGTTAGTGACTGACGTCACGGAAATGGCCCCCCACTCTCATTCAGCCAGGCTCGTAGTTAGGGGCCTGCTCACTCATATACCGTGCTCACTCGCACTCACGGGATTTCGCGCGACGGCACGGCAATGAAATAGGGGCCCCATACACGGTACGATTCGTTGCCTCGATCCGTCGTTTCAAACTGATTGAAACGACGAATCGATAGTGTATGTCAACATAGTTAATGATTTACTTAGTCGAAGACTACCTCATTGTCACTATTAAAAAAAATGGCTTATTAAAATCACACCGCAGGTAACTTTTAACGTTTCGTCGGTGCCCAGCGACCATACGGGTTGCGACGGCCCTGTCACTCTCTCCCCACTACACTAACGTCTCACGCTTGACTCTGCCCCGCGCAGTGGTGGGGAATCGAGCTTTGCCGTCAGAGGGTTAAGTACTGGCGTCCAGGTTGAAGGACAAGAATTTACTGGAACAAGGAACCAAGTTTACTTTTTACCGTACGAGAGAAAAGGATCTACTACCTTTCTTTTCTCAAGAAGACAATCTTGTATATTGTCACGATATTAAAGGACTCCTGGAAAAATGGGGTCTCTTCCTGACTATTCTCCAAATGAATGGTGCCTATTTATTGACAGCTCAAAGCGAAGTTTAAAATGTGTCCTTCTACACAATGGCAATAAATATGGTTCAATATCAATTGGTCACTCAACAAAAATGAAAGAAGCATACGATACCACAGCTTTCGTCTTGGCGAAGGTAAAGAATGATGAGCATCAATGGGTCATTTGTGTGGACTTAAAAATTGTGATATTTCTTCTCGGACAGCAAAGTGGCTTTACCAAATATCCGTGCTTCCAGTGCCTCTGGGATAGCAGAGACAAAACACACCATTGGATTAGAAAAGAGTGGCCTAAGAGAGAAAACCTAGATGTTGGAGAAAATAATGTCATTAACAATCCCTTAGTTGAACGAGAGAAAATCATCTTTTCTCCACTCCATATTAAACTCGGCCTAATGAACATTTTGTAAAGGCTCTTGATAAGACTGGATCATGCTTTGCATATATAGGGAGAAAAATGCCCCAGTTGAGTTCAGAAAAACTTAAAGCAGGAATATTTTACGGCTCACAAATAAGGCAACTTATTAAGAACCCCGCCTTCGTAAACTCAATGAATGTGGCCGAGCGGAAAGCTTGGACCTCATTTGTTGCAGTGGTCTAAAATTTTCTGGGGAAGCGCAATTCTGACAACTATGGTGAAGTCGTCAACGAGATGCTTGACAGTTTCAGATCTCTTGGGTGCAACATGAGCATCAAATTGTACTATTTGCATAGTCACTTGGACCGTTTTCCAGAAAATTTAGGCGACATCAGTGAGGAACAGCCTCGATAGCCAAGCGTGACTTTCACCCAAAAGTCACGCGGTGGCGTCACTGAGTGACGTTACTCTGATGCCACAGTGAGGATCCGGAGTGCGAGTTTTTGCCAGAAGTAATACTTGATCCTGATTGGTCTATTCGCTGACGCCGTACGGAACATTTATTCGCGTCGAACACCGATGTATGGTGGCGTTTCGTTCTTCCTAAGATGGCCGTCGTTGCGGACCGAATGTCAAGATAACCATGTAACGCAAACAAAGTATTTGTAAATACCTAAAAGTAGTTTTAAGAGTGCAAGTGCAATAAACCCAATTCATAAGTGATGAATATCGATATCGAAGATATCTTGTCAGTTCTAGGAGAGTCAAAAATGGCGTTAGTGGAAGGAGAAGCGGTATTGAAAAAGCAGTTTGTATTTTCCTGCTGAATCAAAAAGAGAAACCAAAATACAGTGAAAATCGTCGCTTCTTGCGTACAATCGTCACATGTAACAAGTGCTCCTCACGAAGTTGAAGTGAACATCTTACTAGTAAACAACAATAAAGAAGTAACGTGCAAGTGCAGCTGGGCCAGAGGAAGACGCAAACATGTTTTTGCAACGCTTCTGTACATAAATCAGTACGGCAAATAGTACCATGTGACGATTGTACGCAAGAAGCGATGATTTTCACTGCATTTTGGTTTCTCTTTTTGATTCCGCAGGAAAATACAAACCTGTTTTCAATACCGCTTCTCCTTCCACTAGCGGAATTTTTGACTCCTATAGAATTGATAAGATATCTTCGATACCGATATTCATCACTTATGAATTGGGTTTATTGCACTTGCACTTTTAAAACTACTTTTATTTACAAATTCTTTGTTTATGTTACGTGGTTATGTTGACATTTATTTTGAAAAAGAAAAATATCAAATTATTTTACAAAATTTAATGAGAACCTTCGAGAGCAGTCACTAGGTTCGTTCTAGGATGCCAAGGTCGAATATCCGACGGTGGAATATTTGCTAGTACCTGTTTGTACAAAGAAATGGAAAACGGAGCGCTGAACATTCCTAACCCTACTTCTCTAAATGGGAGAGCTCAAGAAATACCATATTTTTTCCTTGGAGATGAAGCCTTTGCGATGTCAGAAAACTTAATGAAAGTGTATGCGGGTTACCATGCGAAAGTATCAAAAGAAAGAATTTTTAACTATAAGGTGTGTAGAGCTCGTAGGGTAGTTGAAAATGTCTTCGGCATAGCTTCAGCTGTTTTCCGCGTATTACGAAAACCTATGCTCCTTGCACCAGAAAAAACGTCAACTATCGTGCTAACCGTTGCTTTGTTACAACACAACTTCTTACGACGAAGACCAGACTCAGTTGGACTTTATAATCCACGCGGAACATTCGATTCTGAACAATCTGGTATCACGACAAATGGGAGTTGGAGAGGAATGGTATCCGATGAATGCAGTTCATTATTACCCTCAAGAAATGTACCACGTAGAGCAAAGTCAAATTTTATAAATACGCGTGATGAACTAGCCGATTATTTCCTTAAAGAATTTGAATTAGAGTGGCAGAATCAGTATGCTTAGAAAACATCAGTATGTAATAAAACGTGAAGGATTAGTTTAGTTTGTTAGTTTATGGTTCATTTAAATTTAAAAATTATTATTATATACTTACAGTATTCAATGACGGCTTTGTCTTGTTTTTATCCAAAATGAACTGCAGACTGTTAAAGGCAAACCAACTGCTTTTGAAAATTTCTTGTGTTCCTTCAAAATAGAAAAGCTTTAATTAGCATAACATACTGGTAAATAACAATGAACTATTTTGGTCTCTTTTGTATTTTATTAAAATATATATTTATCTATATTACACAAACACACACACACACACACACACACACACGCGCGTATTTTTTTTCGAACAGACGCCTTAACATGGGTACCCACCTTTTCCAGTTCCAGTAGATTTTTTCATTTTCATTTTTCCCCTCCTAAGAGATGCTAAAAGGCTTTCCATTTTCTTTTTACATTGGTCCACTGGTGTCCCGACTTCGTTAGCGATCTCCATCCACGCATCCTGCTTCTTAATTTTGTTAAAATATTTGGGATCTTGAGGATCCCAAACTATAGTTTTCGCGTGGTAAGTTTCTATTAAATGTATTGTGCTCTCTTTACTCCACTCCATAATAATATAGCGTCAAATAAAAAATAGTAGATCTTCGACAAACTAACGACGACGACGACGACGACGACTGATGAACGGGCAACTAATTGATACTATGCGTGACACAGCGATATGCTCGAACGTGGTTAGAGGGAGATTTAGACGTATCGACTAGTTCGATTAATTATATTAATTAGCAATGTATTAATTAGCACTTTATTAAGTAGCAATACATTCGATTCAAGAGAGTTAGGTTTGATGATTTGCAATAGGTTACACCGAATTAACTTGTTTGCCTTGACGACTGCGTGTGAGGTTGAGACGCGGAACACGACACGTTGACGATCGATGGTACATTAATGAAGACGCTTTTGGCTGCATTTTATAATAATTGGAACATAGCGACATTTGGCTGACGAAGGGGATAGCGTGGGCGCCGCCATGCACCCTGATTGGCTTTTACCTGGGAAGACTAACCGTCGCACTTTAATTGATATTGCTACATATATTTCGAATGTTGAGTCAGGTTTGCAAAGGGGAGAAATGACGGATTCTTACCGCTCAGTGTCATTGCAATCGAAATACCTCACTAATCTAGGGGTCAATCTATATTTTATATTTCGGCAAATCTAGGCCGCTAATGGCTCGCGCTTTGCACCTTTCTCAGAAAAGTTAATTAACGGACGGATGGAAATAAGCCGTCCCTTCGCGTGAATCTGATACCTATCAGGTTTACGTGAACGGTCATCTATTGAATCCGTCATTTCTCCCCTTTGCAAAGCTGACTCAGCATTCGAAATATAGCAGTATCAATTAAAAGTATGTAGGTACTCGGGAAGATGGCTTATTTCCATCCGTCCGTTAATTAAACTTTCTGAGAAAGGTGCAAAGCTGCGAGCCATTAGCGGCCTAGATTTGCCGAAATATAAAATATAGATTGACCCCTAGATTAGTGAGGTATTTCGATTGCAATGACACTGAGCGGTAAGAATCCGTCATTTCTCCCCTTTGCAAAGCTGACTCCCCCTATACATTTATCCCCTGAAAGATTCTTTGAAAACAACCGTATAATTAGAGTTAGAATTACTGTACTATACTATAAATCTCGAATTCAATAGGCAGGTACACGATACCTGCGCACTCGTCCCAACTAATTGCCGCGCGTGACGTAGCAGTCCTTTGATGCGACGCCTAAAAACCGACAAATGGTGGTTCGGCTTGTAAAGGTACGTACAAACCGGGCAACAAAGTGTTGGCAACATGTTGGCAACTCGTCGGTGGATACTCGTCGACAGCGTAGCAGTACAGACCAGCCAACAAATGTTGGCAACACGTTCATCCCCACGTGTCTCCTGTCGACTAGCAACAGCGGGCGGCATGACATCAAAGAGAATGGTCGCCTGTTGCTGGTATCCGTGTTTCCCATTTCAAATGGGAAAAGTTGACAACATCCTCGCAACATCCACGCAAAAGGGACGGAATTTCAGAAAGTCGATTCATACCTCTTTTAATACTTTTAATAGCACATCGATCATAAATAACTCTCCGCGACTATAATATAATTTTTATTGGATTCCTCGCCTGCTCAGCTACTCCCGCCGTCGCCGCCGCTACGCAAATTTCTTGACAGGATCGTCGCCGCGGCGACGGTAAATTTTCCGACCCACGCACGAAAGTGGTTAATCGCGTCATCGGCACGGCATGTCAAAATACTGACTGGATCAAATCCTTTCTTTCTCCTTTTTTATTATTATATATTATTATATAAAATAGTTTTTTAATAAATGCGTGGATAAAACCGTGTCGCCGAAAACCCCGGCGACCTTGGGACCCGATGCGCGGAGCCAGGTACTTACCCCCCGGGGGTTGGGGAGCAAAGCTAGTACATACAAATAAATATACTACCGCCCACTTGACACGGCCCGGCAGGGACCACATGTGGCAGGGACCGTCGCGGACGGGGTTCAACGCTTCCGATCCTTTCCGTCAAACGACGGGACAGTCATAAAGACTAGAGTCTGTTTTCCGTCGCACACCCTTTCCGGAAAAGGTTAATTAACGGACGAATCGAAATAAGCCGTTTCCCGCAATATCTATTCTAATAAACAATGTTCCGTCTTTGCGCGACGGACTACGCGCCAAATTAATCTTGCGTGGTGGGTTTAGGATAAATAAAATTATACCAATTGGTAAGGGAAGACAAACAATGCATTAACTTTATTTGCGAGCTGTTCCGGTCGCTCGCAAGTTTTCAAACTAACTGGTCGCTCTTCGACCCTATGGTAATGAGGAACTTTCCCGGATCTAATTTATGGCTTTAACGGCCCGAGGAGTGTCGAATTTTTCCCTCACGCCGGTCTACGGACGAAATGCGAAGAGCATTTGAGCGAATATACGACAGACAATTTATTAATAATTTATTAATCCATAGTGGTCACACGGGGTCCAGTGGACCCCATGCTAATAAAATATACATTTTTCTCATGAAAACAGTTTTTTCACTTTATTTTATACGTTCAAAACCGACCTATTTGATTGTACGAGTTTCATGAAAATTAATATCTTGAAACTGTAAAATAAATATACTTTTGTCAAAGCTCGTTGTAATACTGTATCCAGATACGAGTTGATGTTTGCAACATCTATGTTGCCAACTTGTTCCGCCTGTTGCCAACCTGTTGCCAACGTGTTGCCAACACTTTGTTGGCCGGTTTGTACGTACCTTAACGGTTACGCGTATCAGATTGGTTACGCGTAACATGCAACAGTACTCCGTCTCCACTAGCCGTAACGTAACATGTTCGCGGTTACGTTACGGGTCATTGTTACAAATGGATACGCACCTCAAGTTACGCGGGTCGAATTGGTTACGCGTAACATGCAACAGTACTCCGTCTCCACTAGCCGTAACGTAACATGTTCGGTGTTACGTTACGGGTCATTTGTTATAAATGGATACGCACCTTTACACGTTCACTGCGGCTCCTGCGTGAGGGTGTATGTATTTTAAAGCAGGAGCTGCGCGGTCCGCAGCGAATGTGTTAAGCATTGATGTTCCTTTTGAAGCACCACATAAGGTCGGATTAGCCATTTGAATCCTGAAACAGAAGAGTATTGGAATACTTTACACAATTAAAATTAGATATCAAGCATACTCCGATAGTTCACTTCGCGTCTTTTGCAGTATCCCTGAATCCCTTTGGCATTATCTAAACACATGATGATAAACACAACCCAGATCCAGAAAATGTATAATACAGGTGGACACGAGAATGCGACCCCTTCAATCATTTACGCCAATAAACTGAAAATGTAAAACACGAGTCAAGAATGTTTACAGTTGCATTCCGGGACGTTTGTAGGTTAGAGCAGCGCGAAGGGGATTATCCGTAACTTCTAAATGGTGTCTATTTGAAAAATAGCAATTGAAAGAAAGACTTACGTGTCAACAATTAGTTGAACTCACACATCCGCTTAGGATTACCCGTGATTTTCCACAAAATGTATACAAAAGGTGGAGAAGCCTCCCTGTCTGTCATGTCCGGTTTCTATATTATGACCGGAGTGGAGCAACATCGCGCTCGAAGAGTCGATGGCTCAATTGGTAGAATGCAAGCATTCCCAGTTTCGAAGCATCTCGTATCTTGAAGATCGCAGGTTCAAATCCCGGTAGGGTGTGAAAAAAAAGCGACACTACTAGGCGGCGGCACTGCACGGGCACACAGTGAAAAACCTCGGTAAAGTTACTGCATGCAAAATCCTACTTTTTATCCTTTTGCAAAATCCTACTTTATCCACTTTGTACACTGCGTGATGCCACAGTGGTACCCCAGTGGGCACGCACCAAGACATCACTGTGATGTTTCTCAAAGTCACCGCGTGGTCCCACAGTGCCACCACTGTGAAGCCACCTGGCTATCGGGGAGGGTGAAAGATTTCACCAACATATAAAGACTATGGAGGATCGCTACCAAGGACGTTGGGATACACACATGATAGCAGATTACTGCTGGAATTTAAAAAGGGATTGTTCCTAAATACATTCATACGGAAACGAAGCTTTCAAAGTGTACATCAGTGACTGGTTATTTGGATAACGTTTATTAATAGGGAACCAAGAGCCAATTGCGTATTTGGTGCTTGGTTACCTTTCAATTAGCATCGTCCAGTTTTCGTTTTTATATGGCTTCATTCTTTATTTTTATATACATTATAACAATATTTTTAATTTTTGTATAATATATAATAATACAAATTTGTGTTTTGTTTGTTCTATTTGATTAAGATTTAACTCAAAATAGTGTAATATGTGTTTTTCTCTAAAATTTGATATTTTAGAAATTGAGCTCCTAGGCAAAAACTAACGCCAGATTTAAGTTCACGGCATCACATTTATACAAAATCAGCTAAAAATACTCCGGCACCAAAACCACGGTTGACCAGTGTAATTAATATGTAGCGGGAATAAGCCTTAATTAAACTTTTTCACAATAGGACTTAATCGCGAGGTCATCCGCACGATTTAAAAATAAGCCTCTTTGCATCCCTACAAGGAAGAGAACCATCAACAGTTGCTTCTCGTGGATCGACCCAGAAGGATGCAATTATGCACTTGGGCGTCGAGAATGTTGGAAGAGGATGCAGACTTCTTTAGGCCTGTCGTCCTCTTCACCGATGAAGCAACTTTTTCAAACCTTGAAAGAGAGAATAAGCAAAATAATCGGTGCTGGGCCGCACAAAATCTCAATTGAATGCGCGATATACCCTTCCAGTACCAGTGAAAACTGAACGTGTGGTGTGGAATACTCAATGGCCATGTAATTGAGCCACATTCTTTTTACAGCACCCTGACTGGAAATATGTATGTAGATTTCTTGAGGAATATTCTTCACCTTCTGCTGGAAGATGTTCCTCTTGAAATGCGCGCGAACATGTGGTTACAACAGGATGGCGCACCACATCATCGGATTCGCGTAGCTACGGACTATCTAAATTTAAATGGGGTAGTTGACACTAAGAAAGAATCTGATGTATTTGTCAATAATATAGTAGTTCAAGGTTCAAAGATCACGAAAAAGAATATTATTTGGTAATTTAAGTAAGATTTATTAATATTTTTAAGAAATAAAATATGAAAAATAGAGGCCTTGGTCACGTGACATCGAACGCGAATCAGAGCGCACTGACGTCACGGAGCATGACACAGTACTGTCGTTGTTGATGGTTAATGCAGTGATTTCGATGATTTATTAATATCGTTGATTTTTGACGTATTAATACGAGAATACGGCGATAACAACAAGTATTTGCAATGGAGAGTGGATTCACGAAAGCAAATAGCAGTAATTTGCCGAAAATTGACGTGGTTATGCTGGGAAAGTTTTTCGCAAATAACCCTGATTTTTGCTCGGCAGAATTTCGGAATGCCAAAACATCAATGTAAGTATACAACTACAATAATCAATAATAATTTGTGTGGAAGATTGTAGTACTACGATAGGTTTTGTTTTAATAAAACTTTTTGAGGTTAGGTATCGTAAAATTATGCTCTATGCTGATTTCATCGCTACATGTTTCTATAAAGAGCTAATGCCTGAATTTGATTTCAGGTCCTCACGAGCGACATACGGAGATGATGCCGTTAGCTATGTGCAGTTAAGGCGCGATGACAATCTTTGTACCGTGAAGTGCAAGATATGTCCAGAACATAAAGTTCGGGGAAAATTATATGCTGCCACACTAGTCATCGACGAAAATGACGACCTCATTGTTTCTGCTGAGTGCCACGATTGTGTCGCTTCCCAAGGAGGCTGCAAGCATGCAATCGCCTTTCTCATGTGGGTACATCGCAGGAGCGAAGAAGCAGCATGCACGTCAGTGGAGTGCTACTGGAAGAAAGCCAAACTCGCAATGGTTGGGACCAATTTGAAATACATTACAGCGAAAACTTTGAGCAAGAGTAGTCCGGCCATACCATCAAACTCACAAGTCTTCACAAAGTTCTTAGAAGAGGGAAGAAAGCGACTACATAGTGATTGTGAGTTGCTAAAATTTCAAACAACTTATACTTTGAACGAAATTGCTAGTGCCTCGATGCATCAACTTGTTTTTAAATATAAGGAGGAATGTTGCGAGGCATTTTTGGATAAAGTTGTGCTAACCGATGCAGTTATACGGAACATTGAAATACAAACTAGGGAGCAGCACAAAACCAGTCTGTGGTTTGAATTGAGATATGGGCGTATAACTGCATCGAAGGCATATGAGGTGAGCCGTTGTAAAACGACCGATGGTACTCTCATGTCAATAATCATGGGTGGCAAAATTCCCGACACTCCATTTATGAAACGCGGTAGAATATTAGAGGAAAATGTAAGAGAGACTGTCGAGTTAAGGCTTGGGGAAAAAATAAATAAGTGTGGTTTAATGTTAAGCAAGAAGCATGTAATGCTTGCTGGTTCACCTGATGGCATTTGTGAAGATCGAATTATAGAGATCAAGTGTCCGGCAAGTGCAACAAGTTATACGAATTACATTAAAGACGGGAAACCTACGGAAAAATATTATACGCAAATGCAAATACAAATGTATTTGAGTGGGATGGAAAATTGTTTATATTGCGTAGCTGACCCTGATTTTAAAGAAAACCAAAAAGTAGAAATTTTGATTGTGCCATTCGAAGAAGACTTTGCTACCAATATAATCAATGACCATCTCACTCAATTCTGGAAAAAATATGTATATCCCTTGCTTTATCAGTCTATTAAAAGCTAATTAAGATAAGACTAACTTTGAATTATAAACCAAATTTTGTTTATGTTGTCTAACAATTTACGCTACCTATTTACTGTACATATTGTTTTGAAATACATGTATTTTACTGAAACAACTGTCTTATTTAAAAAACTTCATACCAGCAAGGAAATGTTGAATAGGTTCCGAGAACTTCTGAAAAGTAATAGGTATGTTGTTAAAATAACGAGACGAAGAAATAATGGAACTGTTTTATTTAATAATAGAATCTTGCAAATTTATCAAACCACAGGCAATGGTTATTACGTCATCTAACACTTTGATGAAATTAATGTTAATACACGCATGTGGCTCTAGCATATGAAATTCACGTAGCCGTCTAATTACCCTCTCGACATGGATCCTTAAGCTAGCAATTTGTTTTGTTTCCTTAGCTTGACTCTTAGTCAATTTCATTCCGGTCTGAACACTTGGCGGTCTGACTAGCTGAACCCCTGATTTATGTAAATATTGTTCAACATGTTTGAAACCTCTATCCGCCATAACACGCATGCCCTTTTCTAAGCCCTGCATGAAATCGCAAGTTTCGACTATACAGGTATCGGTGGTTCTTCCTCCAAAGCCAGGTGAAATGTAATTGACTAGTCCGTTGGGCGTGCAAGATACTAAATATTTGAGCGTGTTCGCTTTTTTGTAATCCGACCATGTCAGAGCTTGATTGACAGCTTTCGATGGCTTCTGTATCTCTATCTCTAAACAGTCAATGATGCAACTTACATTGTGATATTTGTGCCTGAAAGCCATAGGCAAAGTCTTCTTGATCATTTCGCTGTCTAACTTTACAAGAAATGGTCGCATAACGCTCGCTATTACGGGAATGCTTTTCAAAAATATCTTGCTCGCATAGGAAATGCTTATGCCGAAATCGTCGGCTAGTTCTCCGAAGGTACTGTCTAATCTAATTTTTTTTAAACATAATAATAAGTGATGCTCTGGAATATGAGTCTCACTCATTATTATGTCGATTAGATAGTAATATTCCTTCGGAACGCCAATGTAGAAGCGAGGTCTATTCTTAATTCTTTTGATGGTGCTTCGAGTCGTTTCAGCCATCTTTTCTTTTTCTTTCTCGCAGTCTAACTCAGAACAGTCCGATGAAGACTTCATCTGGAGTGAATGAGTCGATGGTGAGGATCCTGTAGCACCGCATACAGATGATGTGAAGAGAGAAACATCACTATCTGAGTGATCTTCACATACTAATTTCCCCAGAATATTCCTTGTGCTGAATCCAATAGACCTCGCTTTTACAGTGTGCGTCACTTTCAAAGGGGATGTGGATACAGATGTTAACGATGATCTCAATGGTGACAATGCCTGGTCTATCGACTTGTTGATGGTTTGAACAGCCTTGCTTCGGAACTTCTGTGTTATTAGTGCTTGGACACATTTGTCTGCTGTTTTGCACGCGGCTTCCACGACTCCCTCAGTCGTAAGTAATTCTGCAGAATAAATGAATCTTACTAAAAGGCAATGAAACAACTGGATGTAAAGCACAAATTTTTAAAATATAATAAATACCTGAACTTTTGTCAGAAGTCTCCTCAATGACCACACTAGATGTACTGGTGCTCGGTGTGCACTCTTCAGGACTGTCTGCCTTCATTATGTTCTGTTCGTTCAAGCATTCTTGAAGTATCGACATCCTCTGCTTTTTCTGGATGTACGGTCGTTCCGTACTGCACGTCCGCTTTCTTCTATCGGGCTGGCATTCGAACCTTCTAGGCAGACAACCAGGTTTTAGTCGTATTTGGGACACAAATCCGGTGATGTGGTAAACCATGTAATTCTCCATGTCGTTCGGCAGCTGTAAGAAGGAAATTTTGGTCAATGACCAAGCGTAACTGCGTTAAAAGTAACCATGAAGGAATTATACGCAGATCGGGAGGTCGAAAGAAATCGATTTTTAAAATTTTATTTTCGTAATGTACATATATTATGTACATACGCAAATAATTTCATGCCAATCCGACGAATATTCTCGAAGTTACACGCACATTTGCAAAAAATGTTTTACTGTGTGCAAAGTGCTTTTGAAACTTTAAACACGTTTCGAACCTTCTGAGTGCGTATAACCTCTTCAGTCATCTACATACAATATTCAACTTTAATAGGTACATAACCTCTTCTTATGTAGTACAGTAGTTAAAGAGATTAGTAAATATAAATACCAATAACAAAGAGAAACTTACATCAAAGTGATCTTCGCAGAAAAACAACCGGGAAATTGTACTTAAGCTGTCTGGGTCCACCCTTGCGAGTTCTAGCCACTTTCTCCGTATTTCTCTTTTAGTAGGCACGGAAATAAACAATTTCTTGGGTGTTTTTATTGTTGTGTTCCCACATAGCGGCACTGTACAGTACTTGTAAAATTTGGAATTCATTTAAATGAATTTCAAAACACTTTTTGTTCACAACTTCTTTGATAAATCTGTCTGTTTACTGCAGTGTGACGTCATTGAGGACGCCATGATAGTTTCACGCATTTTCGTTCGAAATTTGAAGCGGGTTTTTAAACATTAAAATTTATTAACTAAATATTCGTATTTTATTAAAATACTTATTTTATGGCTAAAATAGACCATAAGGCGTAATATTAACCACATTCTCAAAAATTGTCAACTACCCCATTAGCCCGCAAGATGGATCGAGATAGGTAGCCCAATTGTATGGCCGGCGCAGTCTCCTGACCTTACTCCTCTATGTTAGACTTCTTCCTTTGGGGCAGAGTAAAGGATTTAGTCTACACCAGAGCTCCGACCACACGAGAGGACATGCGACAATGAATTATTGATGCATGTGCCTCGATTACAACCGAAGAGCTTAGGAATGTAACACGGTCCTGTGCTGATATATTCCTACGAGGGCAATTGACGCCGTATCTTGATTTTTGAGTGATAGAACGATTGTTATCGACCCAGATAACATACGAGCATACTAATAATAATATAAGAGTGAACAACTGTAGTAAAGTTAGAAACCTCCTTCGAAGTTCCCCGACATCTAGCATGTTGTACGAAAAGGTTGTGATTCTATTTATCGCATACGTATGCAGAAATATTTGTCTCAACATAAGCGTGTATTTTCATTAGAAAGTCTTGGAACATACATTTTGACGTGCAGAAGCCTACTACTAGTTTTCTACAGTACATGGTTACTTTTTATAGCTACTTTTGTATCGAGTAAACGCTTCAGGAGCATATCATAAATTTCCTACTGTAGTGTAGAAATATACTACTAATTTACTACTGTAATCGGTAACGTACTGTAATTATTTGTATGCTCAGTAAACGCTTCAGGAGTATGCTACAAGTTGCCTACTGTAGTGCAGAATCCTACTACTAGATTGCTACTATAGACGGTAACGTACTATAATTGCTTGTATACTCAGTAAACGCTTCATAAGTATGCTACAAGTTTCCTACTGCAGTGCAGAATCCTACTACTAGATTGCTACTGTAGACGGTAACGTACTATAATTGCTTGTATACTCAGTAAACGCTTCAGAAGTATCCCGAGTCGAAATTTAAATTCTAATTTGAACCTCTGGATCCTCACTGAGGATCTCGAGGCTGAAAAAGTTGGTTTTCAAGATCCGGATGTCTGTGCAATGAAAACCTAATTTGAACCTAAACTGCGTGAATATTTCCACTCTTCGCAAGTTTAGGTCCAAATGAGGTTTTCATAATTCTCATTTGGACCTCATGGACCTCACCTCGAGCTGTGGCGAAAAAAAATGGTGTCGCCATCAGTCGGTATACGTCCATAGGCCTATCCAGTCGGTATAGGCGGCGAGCGAATATTGTTTAGCAGCGCCTCTCCTAGGCGAACCGAAACATTTATTACGGGAACTGACCAGAGTCACTTAGGTCGGGTGTCCACCGGGTCGGGCCGACCAGAATCGCTGAGCCGATCGCTGAGCACTTGAGTATATCTATATATACCCAATCTGTATATCTATATATACCCACACAATCTGTATATATATATATATATATACACCCAAGTGCCCAGCGATCGGCCCAATTGTGGTCGGCCCGATTCGGTGGACATCCGGCCTTGTAGTTAAGTGACCGTAGGACCTGATGTGTCAATGTCAACTTGCTGGCAATGGATACTATAATTTATTTCAGCTTTCAGGCTGTAAAATTTATGCATCATAATGATGCTTCGTATAAAAGTGGCCTAAAATTAGTCTTTTTTCTAAACATGTTTTAAATGCGAGTAAGCGCGCACACACACAAATGTGGTATAACCCAAATTTCTGTGATAGAAGACCGTGTGATTCGCCAGACATCAGTAACTCTTAATCCATATTCAGTTACTTTAGAAGTAAGTAGTCAATAGCTTTCCCCTTGCGACTTTGTCCGCGTGAATCACGAAATAATCTCTTCTTTATTTTACTCCCTTAAGGGAGTTGGTATATAGATAGTAGATGTATAAAAAAAACGTGCGTATTCAAATGCAACGTTGTATTAAAATTTCAAAGCAATCGGTGAAAAACTTTCGGAAATTTAAAAGATACATTTTTATTCATTTACCCCCTTAAGGAGTAGGTATATAAAGAGTAGGTATATATGAAAAACGCGCGTATTCGAATGCAACGTTATATGTCCAAATTTCAAAGCAATTGGTAAAGAACTTTCGGAGATCTTACGACGCGGTCTCAACGTGTCGACATTGACGTGACACATGCACAATACAGGTATGTAGTGCTCTCGCCCAGTTTATGACCCTGTGAGACCGCGAAGTTAGAGCTTGAAGAAACGAATATAACATTTTTATTTAAACGTGTATATGGAAGATAGAAGAAGATAGATAGCGGTGTTTATTAGAATGGGTATTGCGGAAAGCGGTTCATTACGACTCGTCCAGTAATTAATCCTTCCGGGAAAGGTGCATGGCTGCAGGCTCATTGACAGCCTAAATTCGCCAAAACCTACCGCTTCGCCATTGTGACCGATTTACAAAATGTATCAAGTGACTTGAGTTTGTGTTAATATGTGTTCCGTCGCAAGGGGACTTCTATGTCATTTCTTACCGCTCACTATCATCGCAACCTAAATAACGCGCCAATCTAGATCTAATCTCTACATCGATCGCGAACAGTGTATGGCTTTCCTGGATAAACCAGGTATCAAAATTCCCCAATTGTCCATCGACTGCATCCGAAATTCCTCCCCTTAATCCAGCTCGGATCGCTTTTGTGACGGTACCTATTGAAGCAGGCACTGCGAGAGACGGCTTGCTACGATCGCTCTAAAATTACCTTCGGAGAAAAGTTCGGAACTGCGACATTTACGACCTAGGTATGTTTATCGAAATATTCGTTTCGCCTACGACGCGATTAATTCTAGTCGGCGAATTATTTGTGGTCGATGCTACCAAGAAGCACGAATCGACCCTCCTAATTCCGTCGCTCTTTGCGATGGAACAGGATTGACAGCTGGCACGTCGCAGTCAACTCATTCCCGTGGAAACTGTACAAAGTCGCCGATGGTGGCGCTGGTAGCAAATTCGCTCGCCGCCTATACGTCTATAGGCCTGTCAACCCGCCCGCGCCGGCTAGTAACGGGTTTTTTTTCAGACCCTACCTGGACTCGAACCTGCGATCCTCGAAACTGGGAATACTTGCTTTCACACTCTACCAATTGAGCCATCGACTGTTCAAGTGGGGTCGGTTGACTTTAGTTATATATAGAAACTGGACATGACAGTGACTGCTCTCGAAGGTTCTTTTCATTAAATTTTATAAAATAATTTAATACTTTCTTTTTCAAAACAGTAGCGATTATGATAATTAATAATACATTATTTATGGAATAATTCGGTACAATCTGCACTGTTTGAAACATCATTATATAATTTTGTTATTTTTTAATTTAAAAATTTTATGAAGACAGTGCATTCACGATAAATTTACGAAGTATTTGCACGTCGTTAAAACGTTCCATGCCCGCGTGAGACGTATACGACCCCCGTTGAACTTTCCGTTCAGGCCACTTGGAATTCTCATTGAAAAACGAAGAATTCTTTAAAAATTTATTGTAGAGTCAAATATAGGCGTTAATGATAAATTTAACTTTTTATTGTTATTAATAATGATAACAATAACAAATTTATTCATTGCTTTGTTGTCTAATGCATATTAAAATGTATACCTTTTTCTTGCTAATTATGGCTTTGTACTATTGAAAAATTGTAAGGCGTATGTCAAAAACGAGTTTATTTAATTGTAAAAGTATGGGTAGTATATGCCCCACGCGGCGGAAATAGAGTTTCAATTTTGTCTGAAGTCAAGCAGGTCGACATTAGAGTTGGAAGTGTACTCACAAATTCTAATTTAAACCTGTTCATCATCATGCTCAGATGATCACGAAATTAGACCTACAGCGGCAAACCAATACTTCAAAGAAATGAGGTTTTCCAGGTTCAGATTAGAGTTTAAATTTCGACTCGGGATGCTACAAGCTTCCTACTGTAGTGCTGAATCCTACTACTAGATTGCTACTGTAGATGGTAACGTACCAAAATTGTAGTATAATGAATTTCTATCTTGAATTTAATAGGAAGCACTGGCAGTTACACGTACATTACATTTTAAGTACACACTGTGTAGGTACCTGAAATTCAATAAATGTAAAATATATTGAAAGTTTAATTCGCACAAGTATGTCTTTCGATGTCTTTCATTAAACTATAAACAATGTTCCATACTAATTTTAATTTATTAAAATGATTCTCAGTTGTTTAATTAAACTCGAATCTCGAACGCAAGCTTTGCAAAGACAATAGATTATATGGATAGTAGGTAGAAATGCTTAGCAAATTCACTGCACAACGGTAAATTAGTTTTTTTTAGTAAAATAGAACATTACATGATCACATTCATTTAGAGTAATACAGAATAATAACGTTTTGCAGCCCGGGCTTCGTCGACGTCGTCACAACTGGCCACCCTTTTGTTATTGCTGAGTCGATTTTTATGCATGTAAACGCGTTGACATGCATTTTTTATAGACATTTGTGTATCCCTTTTTTAAATTCCTCATATGTGACTCCTAGGGATTTTATGTTCCTCAGTGCAGCTGCAAAATAAGATATTTGAAAAACTGTTCATAATAATTGAAGGGTTTCTTTTATCCTTCCGTGGGATAAAAATACGTCCGCTTTGAGTCGAATTTTTAATTTAGATAAAAAATTATGCTTCCAGGGTTTAAAATTTAACCTTCCTTACATTATTTTGTATACTTCATAGGATAATTTTTGATCTATTTTACCTTTCGTACTCAGACTATCCTTCGAACAGAATAATTTCTATTCTTTTTTTTCCAGTGCAGCTCAATAGAAACTGAAGTATTCGTTTTTCTGCCCAGTGTCTGGTTCGTTTACGAATCTGCACAAGATTTGGTCACCAGACGTATCCACGGAACCTATTCTCTATTCTTGGAAAATAGAAATTTATTAGCAACACAGGAGGATAATAGTTGTGTCTTTTGGTCTTACTGTATTCGGAAGGTTTCCTACTACATCATAGAATATAAGCAACTCTCACAATTATTCTTTCCAAAGTATAGAAAAAGAGGATAAAAATTAGTGCCCAATGTATGTAGCTATCTGTTTCTTACTTTTCTCCTACAGTAACCTGTTGAAAGATACATTTGTAGAGAGTTTATTTTCGGTGCTACAGTATACCAATTAGTAGCCTTCACCCGGCAGGTATGTTTGTGTCAACAATAGGACCATAGATTCTGAAATTTGTAAGCACTACATAATAATAATTTAACCAACAATGTTGTAAGCTTTGAGTAGTGCTATAGTAGGTCGTTTCACAGCAGAAATAGTAATTTTATGACCTACAACATCAACCTAAATGTAAAGGTTTCTATTTCCGGCTACTTTGTGACTACGGTAGGTAAACATAAGCGGAGCTTCGGAAACTCGTCATTTATCTAATAATATTTCACACTAGAATAAGAAATCAGTGAACTCCTCACAAGACGTCTAGATTTGTCAGAATTTGGATAGCTATTATTGTCATAAATATACTACTTTACGTTTCGTATTTCTTTTCAACGTCAGTAGAAAATCAAAAGAGTGGGCGTGAAAGCAGATTGTAAGACACCGACGGAAGAATAGATAAAGCAGGTCTACAGTGGCAATGACTATGATATGCTACTGTTATTAGCACAAAAATAGTCTGTTTTCTTTTCCATGTTGGGTATCAGTTTTAGCATGTGAATGTAACGTAACAGTTGAAAGAAAATATAGAACTTTTAGTTGGATAGTGAAGAGAGTTCCGTACTTCACACTTGTTTCCAGTAACAATATCGCATCTATAAGTAACCTACAGTATCTCATTTAATTTCACCACCAGTAGATCGAAATTAATAGAAATATTGCTTACTACATTTGTGCTTTTACCATAGTAGATATAAGAAACGCTTGTTTCCTACTACAACACTACAAATCGGCCTCTCGATGAAACGTCTTAAAATAATACGGAAAAGTGTCTTATTGACGTAAAATAAGACGGTTAAGTGTATTGATCATAAATTCAAGACACTTAACCGTCTTATTCCACAAGACGTTTGTCTGTCTTTTCTCAAAAAGACATTTATTTTCCGTCTAAAATCATAAGACACATGGTACTGTCTTAAGATAAAGACGCTTAATCGTCTTAAAGTAAGACACTTCTTCAGGTATAAGACATTTAAATGAATAAGTTGCTTAAAATAGTAAGACACTTACACAAGTAATACACTTCAAACGCGTCTTGTTACCTGTGACGTCAAGCATCATTATTCACATGTAACCTTAGATATACACTACCCCCGAAAAGTTTCCGGTCACCCTCAAAAGGGCTTTGAGTGAGTGAAATTTGAGTGGTTGATTATATTGGAAACGAAGCAAGATAGATTAAAAACCTTCAAACAAAATTTCATTTGACTGACAATTAAAGAAACACATCGAGCATAACAGTTCATTTTCACGTTGAATTCTATTCATTGTCAATGTCAACACATCAGCCGAATTTGTATCCTTTATTTCTTTTTATTATTTGTTAATAAAAAATGCCTACACATCAGCCGTATATGTCGCGTACCGCTTACAGAAAATTTGTACACTCTTTACTTAAGTAACGCCGGTCCCGAGGAAAAAACCGACGAGCGCACTCTACTGCACATGACGTGTACCGTTCGTTATACGGTTTTCGGCTCGGTTGGAACAGGGTTTAGCGTACTTTACTGGGACCCCTTTCTCGAACTCCCTCGTATCTTTGCCTGCATGCATCTTAGCGTTGTGGTGGGGTTACGGGCAACGGAATACTTGATCCTGATTGGTCTATTCGCTAAGATGCGTGCACGCAGATACGAGCGAGTTCGAGAAAGGGGCCCCTGTACTGTTAGGTAACGGGACCTTCCCCTCCTTTTTCGACCTCACCTCAACTCACTTTCTGTAAAATTCAACGCGGCCAACAAGCACGTCATTTTCCGGAGGTTGTTTGCTGTGAAAAAATGTCGAAAAAAAAAAGAAAAAACAGTGTTTTGTGCATTAGGTCAACGACGCAAGTGTGTTAGATTTCTCTCACGAGATAATCAGCCTGACGCTGAAGTTGTGTTGGAAGAGCTTAAGAAATTATGTGCTCGCGATACAGCATTGTTTGATGATAGCAAACACAGACATTATCATTCAAAAACAACATCAAGCATCGGACATGTGGTTTGATGCGGATGACAGCATAATTGATGACCATAGTGAATTGAATATTGTGCTGGTGCAGTCTCCAATGCAAGTGATATTGCCAACAACTAACCTACAAGACAGCATAGGTGGGAAGGTTATTTACACAGAACCCCCCTCCAGTTGACAAGGTGGATGAACTTTTTGAGACTGAAGAAACTGCGAGTCATCTTGAACGAGTTGAAAAATACGGTAAATAAATTTTTATTTCATGTTGGAATAAATTTTGTTTTCTCAATCACCAATAAAGTGAAAACAATATAATTCTGGATTTTTCATTTAAATAACTAAAAATACCTTTCCCTTAGATATATACATTCATCATTATTTCAATATTTTTATTAGTATTAGTGAAATTTTTTGACGCGATGCGTTTATTTCAGAGTGTTTCGATTTGTGAGAGCTGGATGCATTGTGGATTTGAATACATTTCCAACGAATTTCTTTAATATCGAACTTTATAATATTACTCCGATGAGAAAAATTATTATATTCGATGTTTATTGACTCGCCTGTAATGTATTCATATTGACTATGAATAATTTCGCACTCACATATACGTTTGAAAATGATACATTTGTGTATAATTATTGCAAGACGTTTTTAGAGTCTTATATTCCAATACATCTAACCGTCTTAGTATAAGACGTTTGAAGTGTCTTATTGTAAGACACTTACAGTATATTAACGTATTAAGACGGTATTAAACGTCTTAAAAGTGACCTCAAGTTTTAAGACATGTAGGTGTCTTAAAATAAGACGGTTGAGTTAGTAGTGAATCTACTCCTACTGTTGCAAAATTGTAATTTTTGCTTCGTATGTTATCTGGGCGAGCTGGACATTTCGTGATTCTACTTTTTGATTTCGCTCATTTTATCACTTATCGTATTTTCTGTGCTACTGTGTGATTAAGAGTTATGTTCTGGTTCTCTTTAAAGTTTTTCTTGCGTCAGCATAGCATTTCAGGAACCTTCTGGTCTCCGATCTTACTTCATAGCATATTCCGACAGATTTCCGTTAGAGTTTGGATTCAAAACCGAGTAATTGGAATAGTAAAACATTGACGTTTAAAATAACGGCTTTTTCCTTTTAGAAATATTAAAAATGTAATAAGAACAAGAGATAATATTTATTTAACATTAAAACTGAGGTCAATAATGCAAATTACGACTGGATGTCAACATTCATATCATTTAACATTCATATTTTTATCACAAGCATTTTTGTAAACCCTCTCATTATTATATCAGCATTTTAAGCAAACCTTTATTACCGTTTGATATATTAAAATACATCATCCGATAATTGATAATAATAGTAAATACTTAATTCCGTTATTGATCGGGACGATAAATTGCAAATAAATTTTCAAACATCTTTCCGATGTTTTAATTGCTAAACAAAATGTGTACGGCCTACTATAGAATTTGAGTTTTAGTAATACGACGATTTTTATATATTTATCTCTATTATTCGTAAGCCTTAATAAAACGAAAAGAATGACGTCATTTACCTGGATCATGGACTCAATCAAGACTTTATCAAACAGTGCATCTAGACTTTTCAAAACTACGACGCGGTGGACGTGAATACTGGAATAGACGACAAGATTTAGCTGAACTGCTGCCCAGTCAAGGCCTAGCGTCGCAGCGGGCTCAGTTTGGTGAGGATTTGAAGGTGGGAGTGCCAAGCTACACACTAGTATTGCTGGATATCGCATAAAAGCGTCCCTCACGGCTCCAGCGCCTTGGAGACCTTATTTTATAGACACGCCTCGCATATTCCAGAAATCAGGTGAATCGCTCCACGATTCCTAGAGTCCAGATGCACCACACCGTAGTTGTCGAAGTCTAGATGTATTGTGTTTAAAATTCCAGTTACCAGGTAAATCCTATCATTTTTCCGGTGTCTACTTATACCACACCGTAGTATAAGAAATCTAGAGACTATATTTTTTCTCTCTGCGTAGGTACACTATGCGTGCGCGTATGTACCTACTCCTACCATTCACTAGTCACGCCTTCGGGTGCAGGATCGACGTTTCGGACAGTCCTCCCGACGGTCTCTGGAATCTCGGTGCTCTACCGTACATCATCGACGTCTTATAAACGTCTTCGTTCTTCAGGGGTAGAACTCTTAGAGATCTACGAATAGACGTCTACTAGATGTACTCATTGAGAGATACTCTGACATCGATGGAACGCATACTATCGACGTCCAATTGATATCCAATAGACGTCGCCGTTCTTCAGAAGTCTACCTCATAGTCCAGTCAAATTTCCGTTTAAATCGAAAATTGAGACATACGGGCGAAAACTTGGGAAAAGGTGTATTTTGGTGTTATTAATGGAGGGAACATATTAAAAGAGAAATCACCAACCGGGTACGGCTGTAAAAAATTATTTATTGTTGAAAAAATCGGTTCTTCGCTAATATTTTGAAAACTACGTAAATAAATTATATTCCTTTTTTTTTTAAAGATCGAGCATAATTTTCAGCACGTAGTTTAAATTTTCAATTATTAATAATTTCATATTTTTTAATGCATATCAGAATTTGATGAACTCAAAAACAAAAGTGGCTTCTCAATATTCGTAGGGTTTTTTACTTTCATATCATTTTAAAACGATCGTGTTCATTGAAATGTTATTCTTCAAAATCGTTTGAAAGTATTTCACAGTGTATATCTAGTTGTACTTTTTAAAATATCTAAAATTTTATATTGTTAATTATTGTCTGTAATAAATCTGTCAATACATTATCTTATTTGTACTTTCGTACTTTTAAATTTACCAGCACGCTTCGCGCCAATAGCTTATGACGTCACGTAGTGCGATGTTGCCACGTTTTTGCATATGGCGGACGATGCACGTGAAATATTTGAATTTTTCGACAGTTTTTCCTTTATATTAAAAAAACTGTAGAGTGAAAATTCTTTATAATTTAGTAAAAACAAGTTCGTGTGGTGATAAAACTCATTTCATAGTTTCCAGAATTTTTTTCGGTTGAAAATCGCAAGTTCTATGCATTTGAAATATGCTCTCCATAAGACTCAATGCTAATCTCGTAAGTTTTAAAAATTAATTACGAGAAAACTGTAGAGTGAAATTGTTTTATTTTTTTTTTCTTATTAAAATGGGTTCACAAGTATTTTAAAAAATTTTCAACTACGGTTTCTGAGAAGTCATTTCTCTGACGATCCTCCTTAACAGTGTTATGGGAAAGCAAATTTCATTGTTTCATTCAGTGTTTTAAATATTTTTTCGACAATTATCATCCAAAATTATGAACAAAATCCTCGGCAGCTGAAAATTCCCATAACGAAATGTAAGAGGAAAAAAAAATGCAACGATGTTTCCAACTAAATATTCTGCCCTGCTAAGGAAGTCGTATCTACAAAAACATCGATTTTTACTTTTTCTGCTATTTGCTTTATTAGAACATATCTATCTGCTTTATTACTGTGCCAAGTGTGTAAGGAGTACCTGCAGCTCTTATATATCAGCTAAAAACAAAAATCGGATGCGTTTCTACGAGCACGGCATGAAACAACTGAGCCGTTGAAAATCAGAATGGTGTAAGGGGCCATCCAAATATTACGTAAGACGTTTTTGGCCTCTTTTTGACCCCCCTCCCCCCAGTGTAAAATACTGTAAAATTCCAGATGACCCCCCCCCCCCCTTAAATCTTACATAAGACGTAACTTTTTAAAGTCATTCTTGAGCTTGCCGTTTATACTGCTTTCAAATATCAGATGAATATTAGGAAGAGATTGACTATATTTCGAGACGGTCCTGCTAAACAAAATAGCATCATACATAGTCAGAACGAGGATGCTGTACATAAGAGCTGTTTAAATAGACTCTTCATTATTTGCTATTCTCTAATTGTGTATCAACAACGTCTTTTATCCGAGTGGAAGCCCAACACGATTGATGTAAAGTTTATAGTCTACTACGGTATATTTCTGTATGCACTTCATTCTCGTTCTAACTCTTCGTATCAACGGAAAACATTAGAAAACATATTATTCACTCAGTTCAAGTAACTTCATTTTTAAACTTCGTTTAATAAAATATATCCTCAGTAGAGACGTCCTGCTCCTCAACCCACTCGACGTCCTCCACTCCCGTTTCACTATTTTGGAAGATGCACATAAGCTCCCGATCACGACGCAATGCCACTCGTGTAGGTCGCCTCTTCTCTGCTTGATCCTGGGTTTTGCACATTCTTTTGTCTATTGTTACTGCTTTATTTGATGCAAAGTACAGCGCTTCTTTCAATCTGTATTGAGTGATTTGATAGCATTTTTGGCTAGGAATTTCTCACGTAAGATGAGGTCTAGATAGCCAAAAAAGAAAAAATCGATGTTTTTGCAGATACGACTTCCTTAGCAGGGCAGAATATTATTTGTATGAATAGTTGGAAACCTCGTTGCATTTTTTTTGCTCTTACATATCGTTATGGGAATTTTCAGCTGCCGAGGATTTTGTTCATGATTTTGGATGTTGTCAACAGTTACTCCGGAACGCCGAGAGCAACCCTCAGTCTCACTAACACTCGCACACAACTGCAGCAGCGCGCGCACACAAACGTCAGGGCGACGTGAGTGAGAACGGTGCGACACTATATATGTTTGGCACAGTTTGCGTAGTCAGTGGTGATCATCGCATAAATCTCCTTCCTTTTCAATTTAGCATATCTTGCAAACCAGGTGAGATACGTGGAATTGCTATTTGTGTTTTTCTTCACAAACAATCCGAAATAAACGATGGTATAATTAAAAAAATTTTTAATTGCAAATTTCTATGTAAATTTAAGCATTTAAAACTTTAAAAATCAATCATGTGTAAACAACAATGAAAAACAAAATTTGGTTTCGCTAGGAAAAATTATAAGATTTTTCTAAACGGGTTACAAAAAAGAAAAATGCAAAAATCTTAATTTTTGGATTTGTTATGAATATTTGAACATTTCAACTCATCTGGAGGTCCTAGCTTCTTAGTCGTTGAAGATAGGGTAAAAAGTGCAATAGCTTTTTTGTAGATAATTTTATTATCTACAACTTTTGTCTAACTATTTTTCAATATGTCACGTAGTTTTCAAAATATTAGCGAAGAACCGATTTTTTCAACAATAAATAATTTCTTACAGCCGTACCCGGTTGGTGATTCTTCTATTAATATGTTCCCTCCATTAATAACATCAAAACACACCTTTTCCCAAGTTTTCGCCCGTATATTTCAGTTTTCAATTTAAACGGAAATTTGACTGGACTACTCAGTTATCTTTGAGATTTCTACTTGTGTCCTCACCTGGTACCTGTGACTACTAATTTACCAACCAACCTGGGATCCTTAGATTTCCCTGTGTCTCTACCTGGATTCCCAAGGAACACCTTTGATCCCAACTTCGTTTATTTAGGGGTTCCGAGGGTTCCCAATTCGGGAAATTTCAGCAGGGTGAACAACCTATTTACCAAGTGGCAAGGAGTGCTACATCATGAAGGAAATAACTATGAAAGAGCAATACGTTTTTCATGGATACCTTAATCTAGAGATCCCGCAAAACAAATAAGGGATCACTTATATTCCGCGAAAAAGAAGGCCATTTTCAACTGGCTGTAACTTTATTAAAAATGATACAATTTCAATCGCCAAATGAGCATTTTAAAGGCTGAAGTTTCAATATCCAGACCCATTTTTCAGATTTCCAAAATCTTTATTAATTTCAAAGTTATGTAATTGAAAAGCGACACCCGACAAATGAAACGATTTTTCTTCAACTTTGACAACGCACACGGAGTACAACAAAATCATAGCTAAATTCCGTTCACTGCATTATAAAGCGTAGTTCTTCTGCTTTAATTTGCTTCTTTACGAATCATTCTACGATTCTTTTTCACTGAGTTATTCAGTGCCAAAGCAAACACCGAACTCACCACTTTGGACGCTCATGACAACATATCGTAAGAACTTCGGTTACCGGTCAATCGAAAGATTGGAATTTGTTCTTTATAACGCACTTAATGTTTTTCAATTTATACCAATTTTGATGGCATAATATCCACTTTAAGATTATGTTAAAAATTTCATTTCCCGTTTTTGATTCTACTCAATGTAACTTTACGAAAAATTATTGAAACATTTAAAACTCAACGGCATCTTAAAGTAATCTCTTGATTAAAATGAGTACCCGCGAGAAAGTGTTTGGGATTTTTATTTCGATATGTGTTCTACTTGTTTGAATCGACCGAAATGGAAAAATGAATTAAGGGATCACCTTGTTCTTCTGCAATGGAGGATATTGAGGTTCATACGATATCTTATTTGTGTTGGTTCAAAAATACATGTCATTGATTCATTTCAATAAGTTTCATTTTTCATGTAATTATAAGTACGTGTTTTGCTAAAATAATTAAAAACTATATGAAATGTAAATATATAAATAAAAATGTAGATATCATTTCATAAGACCGTGTGTTTCACTGTTTACATCAAAACGGCCTTAAAGTTCGAGGTTTTCTAAATTAGAAAAAAGGATACATAATAAACTAGGGATGTGTAAAAAGAGGACATTGAGAGATATTTTTACATAAACTTAAGAAATCCAAAAACCCATTTTTATGGGTCGGTGGTGGGGGTAACTGAAAAAAAATTTTTTTCCAGAATTTTTTCGCACCAGTTTTATAGATCGAGAAAAACCATAAAACTTTTATTTCAACTTTTTTCCCTTATCTTTCACCGTTCGGGAGTTATTCCGTGAAGAAGAAAAATCTGCATTTTTTTCAAGGGATGATTTCACCCCTTAAAACCGTAATGCCGCACCAATGAAATGTATTTTTGTATTACGCTTGAACTACTCTACTTTCACACGGAATGGCGGAATATTCTGAATTTTCGGGTTCCCTAACATCCCTTGTTAGTTGTGAAATAAACAACTTTTTATTGTTTTCATTTGAAAAAAGTCGGGGCTGATTAATGATTGCCATGTTGTCCTCAGAAAACACAATGTCAGAGCACGTGGTTCTTTCATATCGGCGTATTTGTTCTTGCATTTTCGTAGAAAGGTCATTTCCATACCCATCAAAAACAACAGCACATTTTTTCCCATAATTATAAAAAATGTAATTTACATATTGTTTATATATGACACTGTGAGTGGCCGGAAATTGTCTCATGGAAGAAACCCATTTAGCTAGAGTACTTTCAGTTAGTCCTCGACCTCGAGTTAACCCGCCTTCTGCCTTTAAAGATCTCATAAGCACCTGCTCTATTGTCATATCAGTCCAAATATCAGAGTAGAATTTATTGTTTGTCCTTCGGATAGTAAAAAAGTTTCGAAACTGTTGATATTCTTGTGGATCCAAGGTACCTGATATATTCTTCATCTGCTGAAAATATATATGGGTCGATTTGGCATAGGGTAAATGTCCAGTGCATGAAAAATTGGTATCATAGAACGAACGCAATACAAGTGTAAGTCTAAATCTCCTGACCTCTCTGTCCGAAAATAAGCATTTTTTTTCGCAAGTTCAACTAACTCCCAATATATAATAGAACCCAGAGTTTAGCAGTCCTACTCTTCTGACTTTGTGTCAAAAATTTATTTTGAATCTCATTTCAAATATGCTCAACAGATTAATTTTCAATTCTTCCTCTGTTTTCGAGTACAGTTCTTTAATTTCATAGCAGATTTCGTCGTCTATATCCCAGTATTTTAACACATTCAAAGAAAGAACTAATTGCGTGAGCAAATGTGCACGTACTGCTCTCGAAAAAGAATGCCCATTAATCATTGCAGGAATACTGTTTTTTTATATAATGATGGGCCGATTGTAAAATTTCTTACATTTCAGAGATACTATGAAATAAAAAAATACCTAACTTTATTGATTTAACACTACTTGTTCTTTATTTTTGAGTACTTTTACATGGGAAAATAATTCGATGGCATTTACGCTGAGAAAAGGGTATTTTTTTGAAGGCCGAAAAATATTTAATGACTTTTGAAACGTACTGTATGCCACTAGTTTATTCACAAATTGTGTATATATATACACCAAATTGTAGGTAATTTTACTGGCTTTCATTTTGGTTTATTGCATTTTTTGAAAAAAAGGAGTAGTTTTTGAGATATTTGATAAGAACTAAAAAAATACCTTTAGGGGTAGTTTTGGGGTTGTCTGCACCCTCGGAGGGATGGGGACTTTTAGTATGTTAATCAGGGCCAAAATAGCTAAATAATCCCGCATAAATTAGCTTTAGGGCATTTTGTTCCACGAGCACCATGTTATCAAAAATAACTTCCCTCTCTCTGGCCTAAAGCGCGAGATGAAGCCGCCACAGAAAAGTCGAACCCAAATGATAGTTAATCTGAATATTGAACGAAAAGAACCTCACTTCTTGATTTTAATTATGAATAGAGATATTTTGCGTTATTTCTGATATCTATTTATATTATGTAAAAGTAGTTCTCTTTAACAAAGGGTTTCAATGGTTCAAAAATTATGGCAATTGCCATTTCGTAGGAATGAGTTAATATGCGTAAAGAAATTGTGTCGTGTAATTATTGCAAAACGCCTTTATTGGAAAGTTGAGTGAATTAAAATTATTATACATAAATTAGAATTTTGCCTCCTTTATGCTAACTGCACTCCAAAGAACACTCTCAACTAATGAGCTAAGGCTATTTCACCTCACCTTTAAAATTGTATAAAGGTGAGGTGAAAATACCCCCCTCCCCCCTTCATACGTCTTATCTACACTTTTATTTCATTTCAATTTAAATTCTCATTCATCTCCACTGTAAGTCGGTACTAAAGTAAAAGTGAAGTAGAGGTGAGGTGAGGTTAGAATAATTTTTTTCATATATTACAATAAAACATTAAAAAACGCTAAACGTTAACGCTTTATGTTAACTACTCAGGAAGAAAGAATTGAAACGGAGATCGAAACAGATAATTTCTCACGAAGTCTTAAATAAACACGTTTGCAGATTTATTTATTTTTAATGGCGCGGTAAACATTAAAATATCCATTCGCTTGTATAATTAATGCTAGGAAATGAGGTACAAACTAATGATGAAAATATAATTCTTATTTACTAGATATTTGTTATATGCATTTATATAAATATTCTTTACTTTTATCTCCCTCCCAAGTATCTATTTGTGACTATCACTTTTATTTTTAAAAACCTTTCTGTAATTGTGTCTATTTGAAATATATAGAATTATAGTGTTCAAGAAATAAAGACGTTTTATCTTCAATTTTTTTCAATTTACATCCCTTATGAATACTAAATGAAAATATGAACGATATTATTTTCATTAAAAGATACGCTCATTTCGATTTTTCAATCAATAGCGTTGATTTTTGACCGAAAGCACTTGTTAAATAATGTAAAGTATTGTATACGAATTGTAGAGTTCAAAAGGATTGAAATTGAGTTCGTCGTTCCAATAGGCCTCTTGCATATATTTTTATTTTTACCTGAAAACCCCTTAAAGACCTTCTTAAGGCGGTCGAGTCAGTTGAAATTTGAAAAAAAATCAATTTTTGGTTTTTTGCGTTTTCTGACTCATATATATATAATCTACATGAAAAAAAATCGATATACTCGAATTCATAAAAATTGAGATGTTATGGCCATTAGAGCAGAAATGATCGATTACTGAATATAACATATCTTTCCTACATACGTGATATTACTTTTATAGAACATCAGAATGCAAATAAGATGCACTGTGATGGGAAATATACTTATAACATTGTGTATAATATTCATATTTTTCATCTCTTTCAATAATATATTTTTTTATCTGAAAATTTTTTTTTATTGTAAAAGTTGGAAAAATTATATTATTTGACCTTAGAAACTAAAAGAGAAATGTATGGAAAGTGAATAGCAAAGATTTCAATTAAAAGTAGTAAATTCATAAGACAAACTTTAACGCTCATTTCCCAACACTTACACTTTGCTTTACTTCTCGTAGGATTCAGATTGAACCGAGGCACCGATTTGGATGGGCTACATCTTATTCTCTTCATAAGAAGATGCTTTCTCGTTCGAGTGTAGGAATTTATGATAGAATATAATTTGTGGTAGTGGTACTCGTTTCCATATCGATTTTTTGATAAATAAAATTTTCACGAATAAATATAGTGATATCTTCGTTTGTGGAGTTACAAATTGAAATCCCTACACTCGAACGAGAAAGAATCTTTTTACGAAGAGAAAAAGTTGTAGCCCATCCAAGTCGGTGCTTCGGTTCACTCTGAATCTTACGAGACGTACAAAAATTAAAATAGCTTATATTGACAATTGGAGCCATCGGTAGCCTTATTCTTAGTGGTAATTTTTTAAGTATTTTGGGGGAGTAGTATATAGTATTTTTTATAAAAATGTACATAATTTATTTCCTAATAAAATCTTAATATGAAATTTTTTTTTTTCAGGCTGACTCGACCCCCTTAACCCTTCGTGTGTAACGTCTTTTTCGGCATCCCTAACTGGTAACGTCGGGTCACTCGTGTCCGACGCCTAAAAAATACTTTAGTGTTCTAAAAAAATCTGAAAAAATTCACGTTACCTTATTAACTATCCTACTTTATGGATCAATCGCCATATTGCCGATTTTTTCATTTGTTTAAACAATATGTTTATATAAACACATAAAAACGTGAAGAATGGACCATGTTTTTCAAAAAATCGTAACTGGCAAAAATTAATATATTTTAAAAATTCAAACGGGAAATTAAAGTTTAAGAATAGTACTTTAAAGAAAAAAATATTAGAAGTATGTATAAATTAATGGGATGCTTAAGTTTTGAGCATCAAAGTCACGTTTTTTGAAAGTATGTAAATATGTACCAATTACAGTAAAATCCACATTTTATTAATTTTTAATCAATTTTATTCATGAAAATGTAATCAATCACAATTATTTATTAAAAAATTATAAAAAAGTACAAAAATACGAAAAAATTATAGTAATAGGAAACTCTAAGATATATTAATAGATTGATATTTATAGATAACTAAAATTAATCTATCAATTTCCAATGAAAGAACATGAATTTTTAGTAAAAAAAAACATCAAAATTAAAATAAACAGTTTACTCACCTGCTATTTTTAATCAACGTAACTTGTAACGTCGGGTCACTCGTGCACTTTCAAAATTTCGTCTGGCTCTCAAAACGGCTGTTTACGTACTAGATTAGTAGTATACAATTTTTTTCAGTATAGTTTGGTCCCCCCCTCGCCACACCCTTCGAGTTACAGAGGGGACAGTCACTTTCGCCAGGGCACGAGTGACCCGACGTTACACGCGTAGGGTTAAATATAATAAATAGCCCCCCAAATTATTTTTTTCCAAGAACTTCTAATTATGCCATATTTTACATGAGAAAGTTCGCCGGTGCCCTTTAAATTTGACGTCACACGAAAACGATACGCTATTGGTTGTGACGTCACGAGGTACGAACGGGGCGAACTGGCATCAGCCGTTGTACAGTTTAACCATTTTATATTGCATTCTGTCGATTTCTGTGAGCGTTTTTGGTTTGTTTATTGTTTAGTTTTTTAGCGCGCTGTCGCACACTATGAAAAAAACGAGCTTGAAGTCGTGAGCCGACCGGGCAAGCTAAAAGACTAAACTCCACGCGTCGCAGCTACTCGCTCTCTCGACGTCCCCCGTCGGGCTCTGCGCCTCCAGCGTTGCCACCTCTGCTGCGCGGGTGCCACGCTCTACAGTTTACTGTTTGCTGACAGACTCACGTATAATGGCCTTCAGCCAGATTTTTCGTTGCTATTCTTCAATAGGTAGATTAATAAATGTTTTTCCAGGAGTGGAAATTGTTGTACTTTTACAACCAGGCACGATACAATAGCGATAAACCATTTTTTAAACTCAAAAATCAGTAAAAACTTCGTCGTAAGATGTTAGGCTTGATAGAATCATAGAACAACACAAAATAGTAAAATTGAAATGTCAACGCTCAGTTTTTAGCGGGATTTTAGCCAGTTTGAATTTTAATTACTTATTATGACGTTAATATTCCACATATTGTAAAAACATTTTAGAGGGTTACTTTATGATTGATAATTTTAATTCAATAAAACAAATATATGCAAGTGGCCTATTTCGCTATTACTACGACTAATAAGTACATGTAAAACGAGTGAAATACTCTTATTTGGCACATAATACATATGACCCATTTCATGTCAAACTAGACGTCTTTTAATGAAAATGTTCAGTCACATTTTCTATTGTTCTGACATTTTTTGTCCTTATTCTATACATTAGAAAAAGACATCATGTTTACTTAAAAAAATTATGAATCCATATTTTTGAAGTTACTCAATAATAAAGTCTTCTAATATATGTGAATACCACCCAGCGCGTTCGTCTTTAACACGTTGACAGCCATGTTGGTCCCATGGAACTAACAAGTAATGTACCTAAACCGGCCGCGTTGGTCTCATGGGACCAGCGTAGGTAAGAACGCCTCCCAGATAGTTGATTGAAATTTGCCTGTATTTTACTATGGGAAGAGACCAACATGGCTCAGGAGAAGTATAGTATAATGATGTTCCGGAAATTTTTTACAAACTGATACCTGCGATCAGAATAAAAATCGAAAAATTGAAGTATTTTCTATTTTCATATTTTTTTACCCTATTTTCAACCCTACCGGGACTCGAACCTTTCATCTTTAGGACGGGCTGCTTCGAAATTGGAAATGCTCTCGCACTCTACCAATTGAGTCATCGACCCTTACGTGAATTGTTTACAAGTTTGACATACTCGTATGAATGAAGAAACTCAATATGATATCACTTAAGGAGAGACATAAGATTTCTACCAGAAATTTCAACAATATGATAACTTTATGAATTTTTGAAGATTACATTCTATGGATAGTTCTAATCAAATCCCCAAAGTATTCATCATTTTTGTCGTCTTATTTTTTATTCGTAAATGAAAAAAATGGATTTTCACAGTCAAATGACACGTCGTTAAAAAATCCAATTTTGTTAATTCACAATATGTTTATAAGTAAAACTGTCGTTATTTTTGATTGTACAGGATTTAATAATTTACTTGTGAAATTTAAGACACCTTGACCGCACCAATCGTGAGTAATTTCAATAAATGCAGTGAAAAAATTTTGAAAAATAGTATCGAGACTTGCCACAGCTGCGTGCAAGACTACTGCGCATGCATTGTTACATTTTATAATAATGAAATGGCAAACATTTATTAATTGAAATTTTTTAATCCGAAAATTGACCGTTTTAATTGCGTCTGCCAGTACTTTATACGTTGTCAAAGCGTCTGCCACTTTTTTCGTTATTAATTTATCATAAACAATCATATATCCGAGTAACAGACGTTTATTAATTACCCGGCGTATATACAACCTTGATGACATGTTTGATGACGTGTACCGAGTACTCGGGACCACTTAAATAGTCTGCCCACTGTTTTTTCATCTTTTCTAGGATTAAAACTATGGATCTTTTATATTGGCAGACACATTTACTAATAAAATTTTTTTAACATTTCTGCAACATTTCCACACCTGTGCTATCAAGCGAACGGACAGCGGAGAACGTCTGCCACTGTGCCAGCCCGCATTATTTTTTCTCGAATATCACTTTGACATTAATTGCAGACATTTACTAATAACTTTTTTTTCCTTGTTCTGCGAACAATTTGAAAAATCATTTAAAAATAGTATGGACTGCGTTAGAGCTTTATGGTATTGATTTGAACGGCACTTATGACCAATATAAAGGTACAATTGCAGTGGCAGACGTTTACTAATCATCGCATAAAATCTGTCACTATCTCCTGGTCTAAAATGGCCGCCGGTTTTGCCTGAAAATTTGCGTTTTCCGTCACATTTTTTCTTATTATACAAAAACCGCTAAATAAAAGTGATTTATCTCATGCAAAAACAAAACTACGCATCTTACGACATAATTTGAGCATATTATGTGAATTTTTTGTCTTGCTAAAACTGTGTTTGACGTCTGTTTAGCAGTATGTGCATAAGCCCCAATGTTAAAATGCCTACTTTTAAAAATTAATTACAAAGAAACGGTTAAGTGAAAATTGATTGGTTTTTGATTTTCATCTATAAGATACTTGGCAAAATACATGAAAAAAATCTAATAAAAATCTGTCTTGAAAAATTTTACTGACGATACTCCTTAAAAACTACTGCACCGATTCTTTTCAAATTTTGTATACACTTTCTACATATAAAATACCAGATCCCTATGTTTTTCTTTTTCTTTTTTTGTTACATTAAGGGGGTTTTACAGCAATAAAATTACGGATTTTTTCGTAAAAAATCGCAATTTTTACTTCAAAAAACCATCAAAAATTTAAAAATAAAAAAAAATTAAAGAAAAACGTAGGGGTCTAGAAAAACATCTGTTTTAACTAAATTGCTTTGGTTTTTTGGTTTGAGATAATTCTACGCTGAAATATAGTGTCCACCGCAAATCATCTTTTCTAAAAGGCGTCCTCGAAAATGCTTCGTCACCGGCTTATTTCTCAATATTTTTGTACACAAAAATTACAAAATGTTCGAATAATGCTTTGTAACATGCGAAACATTAGAATATATGTACTTCAACAATAGCTCTAAAAAAATTCGTAAAAATAGAGTTATTTTCTACGCGTTAGCCCCCCCCCCCCCCTCCTTAAGCTGTTGGGCCAATTCTTTGAGCGTTTGAGTAGGGCTTTCTTCCAATAGAGCTTGCAATTGTTCATTTTCGAACTTCTTTGTTTGACCTGACCATTATTTGTCGTGAACATCACAATTTCCACTTTTGAAGCGACGAAACCAGTCTCTACATACTGTTTCTGATGGAGCAGATTCAGCATAAGTTTGCACAAGTAATTGATGAGCTGCAGCAGCACTTTTTAAAAAATCAAAGTAGTGTAGAAGTACACATCGAAAAAACAACTTGTCGCATTCCATTTTCTTTAAGGCAGTTTAATGACTGAGTTTTAATGAGAAATGTCCATAATTTAAAGTGATACAAGAAGTATTATTCGCTGCGCACGACACATAAGTAGTTAAAGCCATCTACAGGAGAACAGCGGCTTTCGATGCAACCTCCTAATATAATATTGTCTCCTGGGTGATCGACGTCTCTATTTTGGGAGGAATATGGATACGGAGAGAGCACTTGGATTCGAATAATATAATTGAGGGTATGAGAAGCCAAGGGGTCTAAGTAGAAAAACAAGCTTTGTTTTTCTACTTAGACGCCTTGGCTTCTCATCCTCTCAATTAATACTGCTTCGAGTGATGGGGATCGCAGAACCATAAACAATCTTAATCTATTAATATGTAATAGACGTAAATAGATGTAATTCTTTACATGTATTTTTAGATGGACAGTAGACATCTGGTATTGTATAGAAATATTTAAGTTCACGTTTCGAATCGAACTTACCTGATATATATTTGAGGGATATACAGGGTGTTTATTAAGTACTTGTACAAACTTTAAAGGGTGATTCTTTGACTAATTTTAAGATAGAAAGTTCATATGAACATGGGTGCACAATACCTTGGTTTTTGAGATACAGGGCGCCCAAAAAAACCTTTTTTTTTTTTTTTAATTAATATTGTTGTTCAATAACATGGCACTTTAACGAAATTTGGGATACTGGGTGTGTTGATGACGAGAAACTAAAATATTAACTTAGTTTTTTGTTTAATGTTAGAGGGCGCCACAAAAAATTAAGTTAATATTTAAGTTTCTCGTCATCAATACACCCAGTATCCCAAATTTCGTTAAATTGCCATGTTATTGAACAACAATATTAATCAAAAACCAAATAAAATATGTTTTTTGGACGCACTGTATCTCAAAAACCAAGCCATTGCGGACCCATGCTTATATGAACTTTTTATCTTAAAATTAGTCAAAGAATAACCCTTTAAAGTTTGTATAGGTACTTAATAAACACCCTGTAGATGCAAAAGCCGCCAAGTCACATAATCACTTTTTTGTGAAGTCTGAGTCCGATACGGGAGTTTATTCTTTATAATATAAGTACGTGCATAAGATCGAACATAATTTAGGTGCAAATTCCACCTTAAACTGTTAATAGTATAAAGTAGAAAACACGCTTACAACTGCACGTTCTTAGGGTAGAAGCACCAGTGAATGAACGACACCAGTAAATGAACGATTTCGAATTAAATCGCGATTATTAAGGTTATGGTTGCATCTTTCTAACCTACAGACGCGTTAGCTATATGACTAAACTCTCTATCTCTGTCTCTCGAAAGCATCGTTTAGTTCAGTTCCAGAGAAGGAATGATACAGTCGTGTTTTTAGCAGCAGTTTTGTTGGGTGTTGGTGGACGTGAAATCGTAATAAGAAACCATGTAAGCAAGATTAGCACTTAATAAGGTTTCTGCACTTTTAAGCTTCAAAACTATTGACTACACTGGGCAACAGTGATTTTGTTTCTCGAACGAGACCAGGTGATTCTTATAGATTTATGTGCGCTAAAAACGAATGTGACTCTCAAATTTGTGACGTGGATCAGGATTTCCAGATACTTGAGGTTAAAAATACGAAAACGGGCAATTTTGGCCATATTCACGGGTCTATTACAATGAAACTAAAAAATTTTTCTTAATTGAACTTACAGCATTTGAAAGTGTCGTTTTTGAACTTTTCAATATATTACTTGATTGTTCCTAAACGACATTACAAAGCCAAATTTCAGTACGACAAGTCTATCATGTAGGTCCACCGCACCACGCGCCTGATACATTTAGGCGCGTGGCGCGGTGGACCTGAACGATCGACTTGTCGTACTGAAATTTGGCTTTGCAAAATCGCTCAGGAACAATCAAATAATGTATTGGAAAGTAGTTCAAAAACGACACTTTCAAATGCTGTAAGTGCAATGAAGAAAAATTTTTTAGATTCATTGTAATAGACCCGTGAAAATGGCCAAAATTGCCCGTTTTCGTATATTTAACCTCAAGTATCTCGAAATCCTGATCCACGTCGCAAATTTGAGAGTCAGATTCATTTTTAACATACATAAATCTATAAGAATCACCTGGTCTGGTTCGAGAAACAGAAAAAAATGTAATTTTATTGTGCAGTGCTATCTAAGACGAGTATTTAGAGTTTAAGGTATTTAAAAGTCTATATAACTTCTTAACTTTGTCTATTGGCGGAAAAAAATAGAAAATATGTCGTCCACATTCACTGGATCCCCTGTTACCTCCAATAAATGAACAATAGGAATGTTCCGTATCGCAGCATTATAGACCTTACAAAGAACATCTCTAAATGCGGATTAATATTTCTACTATGACCCCACTTGGTTCAAATTTATTTAAGTGGCCGAATCCAGAAGATCAAATCTGGTACCAAAAAAAACATATTATAGAACAAATTATAGCACCAAATTTTAAACAATTGGGATGCTACGAATGTCAAGAAATGGGCGAATATAACTAATCTAAGTACCTACAAGAATTATTACATGTATTTTTCGTTTGTTTTTTGCAATAAATTATTAATTATTGATTTCTATACCTAATAACTTTCCTAATTTTTTAGATAGGTATTTCTCTTAGTTCATTCACTGGAACAGGGGGGTTCATTTACTGGTATCACCGAACATAGACTAGACAAGAAGGGTCACTCTAAGCCACGCCCCCAGTGTTGCTTGTCTCGCTTACTCTCTGTCGCCACTCTTTTTTGGGAGATTTTGGGGTATTTTCAGCGCGCGCGGTGGCGGAAGTCTTATACGGGGTGTCGTACATATCGCGCGGGGGCATTGACGATCGGATTATACCGGTGTGTTTAACCGGTTAATTTAACAATTATTTTGTAAAACGTTGTCCATATTTTTCCAATTTTTTTAATTGCTAAATTTCAAACTTTATTATGAATATAGATTATTGCAAACAATAATGTCACTAATTAATTAATGCAAGGGGTAATTAAATAATATTCAAGGAAGGTTATATTAAAATCCCGAGTATACTCGTATTTAGGGAAAAAATTATAAACAGGATATTTTCATGATACATCAGTATTTTCGGGCTTTTAAATTTATGCAAGAATTAAAAGCCCGAGTTATCTCGGGCTTTTAAGTTAAGCGGTTAATAATGAAACACAATTATTATGGTTGATTGGTGACGTTAATTGCATAGTATTATTCCTGCGGGGTGCTTTAAATATAATAATTTTGGATTTCTGTTAAAATTATTTTCGTTCAAAATTCAACTACTTTTGTATTTTTATGTATATACCTGTTGTTTTATATTATATATACGTTATTAAACACTATTACTTTTGAGGTTTTAAATATCTATTGTTTCTATTATATCATTGCTTATATTTAAGGGAACTAATAACATTATATAGTCTTATTTTAACAAAAGTAAAATTCGATTGAACAGTTTAATAAATAATTAAATTCTACCGATACTTCAAAATTCATTTCTACTCGCCACCCGGTGTAGTCGCTCACGAAGTACCATAAACGTCGACACCGAACATGTGGCGTCCAGCAACGCGGCTCGCCTCTGTAGTCCCAACTTTAAAGTACCGACGCGGAGTGACCCTTCTTGTCTAGTCTATGTTCGGTGCTGGTATTGAGCGTTCATTCACTGGGAATTTCTGCATTAATTAAACTTAAATTTTTATTTTGTTGCACGTCATTATAATTACTTGTATTTATTAATAACATTGGATTATTAATTATTTCAGCGTCACACAGAAATTTAGTTGACGTAAATATTTGTTGTGGTATAATAATAGTGACAATTCAAAAATTAAAAATTCTTTAACCGTTCATTCACTGGTGCTCTTATCCTATAAGGAACAAATTCCCGTCTGAGCTCGTGTCTGACTCGGATTTCACAAAAATGTGACTTGGCAGCTTTTGCATCTATACCCCTCATTTCAAAGACCCACTGACAGTAGTAAACCACAATTATATTGATTACATTAATATGATTGTAATTTTTTCCAAGTTCGGTGAAAAAAATTCCTGGAATAACCGAGAATATTTTACTTATATTTTAGTCACAGTGAATACCTACGCTAGGGTGGTGAAGTTACTCTTTACGAACTAGTTCAATGAGACGAGGCAGTGCATATTAATATATTAAAAAATATATATTTTTTGTTTGGGTAGAATGTACGTTTAAATGCTTAAGAAATATTCGCACACAATTAAGCTTATTACCGACATTTTATTTTTTGCTATGTTCTTTTGAGCCTCAGAAATGTATTGATGGTATAACTCTCAGTTTAAAAAGTGCATCATATCGATTGCTTTTATGGTAACCGTCCATCTTCTGTAAAAATAAAAATACGAATTGTAACTACGAAATTTAAGGGGCTTACAATGTTTATTATTACGGGTAAGATGGAGTGAAAAGTTATATATAAAAAGGAGCTGGGAATTTAATGACATGGTTTTTATTCGTATGATATTTATTATATTGTATATAATACACATGCTATAAATCAGACTTATAATAACCGGCGTTCCTTCATACGATTCTATAGTATAATTTAAGTATACGTTCCCTCATATCGTAGTACAAATACTTTTCAGGAAGGTTCCAAGGACATTACTTTGTAAGCTGGAAATAATTTCAATTAGGTAAAAACACGTTCCAGGTGCCTTTCGGACACTCCTGTCACGTGACCATGATAGCCGTGAAAACAATAGTTATTTTCGTTATGAGGGCGTGAAGCGCCGTTTTTAACGAGTGTGAAGTTTGCCGCACGAGCGAAGCGAGTACGGTAATCACACTCGTTAAAACGGCGCGAAACAACCGAATAACGAATTCTATTTTTTGTCACTAAGTGTCAAATACGAGATTGACGATTTCACGCACTGCGCAGGTTATTTCACGCACTGCGCAACTTTTCACGAATTGGTGCGTGAAAGATGATTTCACATGCGTCGAGGATGCCCATGAAACCGAGTATTTGACACTGAGTGACAAAAATAAAGTTACAACATGGCAGAAACCTGACAGTGTCATATCTTTTTAATCGTATTTTACACTAGTTTTCAAAACGCTCTTTTCAAGCACTATGCATATTATGTTTTGTATCGATATATTGTTCTATTATAGAAAAAAAATTATCCGAAAGTAGACATAAACACGTGAATCTTCGGTTTAGAAACTAAGCATTCCTTATTGAGTTATCGGAGTTCTTATAATTTATAGTTAATTCATTCCATAAGAATCATTCTTAATTAAAAGTTTTTTAGTAGAGCTTAACTTTATATAGATATACTGATTGTGATTACAAAAGTAAGGTTACAATGTAATATTTCTGGCATGTGTCGGTTACATGTTATTGAAACTGTGAGCTCGCCATATCTGGAACCTTTGTAAAAGATGTACTGTAAAGGTAATGCTTGTTTTTTTAAATATTGTAAATGGTCAGAAAGTGTAAAACAGTGTTACCAATTTTTGTATATTTTATGTGATAGCTATATAGGTATACTATAATCGGAAAAGCGAGTGTAGAAAGTGTAAAAAAGAACAAATATATCGTACATAGAGTATATTATCGAATTTGGTATGTGGCATTTAACATTATTTCTTATAAAACTTTTTTTCTGTGTACCTAAACATTATCACCTGTAAAGTTATGTATATCACTTGAAAGTATTGTTTTTCACGAGAAAAAGAATAATCGTATATTGATAAATAAATCGCCAACTATAATATAATATTATCTGGATTGACATAAGACCGCACCCACTTCCTCTTTTCTTTCCTGACGTCACCATCTGGTTTAAAAAGGCGACTACGCCGACGATTATGACCAATGATTTCGGCAAAGAGACGAGTTGTACAGTATCTACGATTGCATAATATTCAACGTAACGGTCGCCTTTTGTATGTAGGCCTCCTGAACATGAGTCACGCCCGACTTAGTATAGGTGTGTCATCATTCATACAACTATGTGAATGTCGTTTGAACGGATCATCAAATGGAATTTCTCCTTCACTAGATGTATTGCGAAATCTCTTCCACTCTGCTTTATTATTATTATTATTATTATTATTGTTGTCGTCGTTGTGGTTGCTATAGATCTCTTGTAAGTTCGTTAAAAGATGGCACCATTATACAATCTCTCGTATTAACAAAATTCCGAAAATTCCCACCATATACGTTGCATGGTATGGCGATAAAATTGCAATAGATGCCGTCATATAGCTGTTGCAATTATTGTGCTATCATGTATATAAAGGTATCACAATGTTATTGCACTTTGGCCGTTAAATCGTTGTTCGCGTAACTAATTTATTGACCTTGTTAACAACAGATAAGAAACAGACTGGAAGTTTTTGGAATGTGGTGCTATAGAAGGATACTCACAGCAAAATGAATAGGTAAACTTACAAACGACGAAATTTTGAACAGACTGGGGGAACAAAGCAGACTGAAGAAATATGAAGAAAATAAGAGATTAATAGGACACATTATAAGATATGATGGAATGTTAAGAGATATTTTAGAGCAGAAACAGAGAAACAAAGAGTTAGAGGTAGACTGTGATTACATTACGCTTTTTAAATCATTAATGACGTAAGTTGCTCAAAATATAGCTAAAGGAAAAGATTAGCAGAGGATAGAGAGAGATGGAGAGCAGTATCAAATCAGTTCTAGGACTGATAACTTAATGGTAACGATACAATTTCTACCCGTTTAATTCTTGACAGAATTAGTTTCATTAGGAACATTTTTGTCCGGTCCAATTTTTCTTAAGATTATAGGGCAAGGTGTCAAATCGCCATACTTTTCAGTTATTGCTAAATGTAATAAAATTAGGAAACTTTTGGATGAAGTGAAATTCATAAAAGAATAGGGAGGTTCGGTAATTTTTTTTTAAAATGAAAATCGATAGAGCTTGGGTCACAAAAACGTTAACCGAAGTTGTAGCGCAAAATATTAAGAGTTAATCGTGCTATAAATATTTAAAAATCATGAATTGACGCGAGGCTAGAAAACGGGATCTCGACACGAGGCTACGTTGCGTGACGTCAGTTGCCAGACACCCCCACCACAACGTCCAAACTATGCTTGCAACGAGTAGATTTACCGTAGAAAACGCAACAGCCAGCAGTACGTATTAAGTAGTAGTGGCTTCAGCGCGGGTTTTAACGTCCACACGTCCAAAAATCACATACCCTTCGTTGTTGCTGTCTCTGAACTAACTATTTCTTATTTAGTAGACGCTGCAAAGCCCGTTTAGAAGTGACAGAGTGACCAGAAATCGCTTTGTATCAAGCTACACACCACATGCTCATTTGGGCCGCTAGGCCCGCCGGGTTTTTTCCGGTTGTAAAGTATTGGAAACTTTTTAGCAAGGGTAGTTATACAGGGTGAGCCAAATGTATGTGGAAACGGTGGAATAACTTTCGAGGGAGACATTTTGAAGAAAAATATTTCAAACAAAACATTTAGGATTTTTCCCTGGCCATCCAATGGTGACCTTGAATCTGACCATGAACTCGACCTTGAAGGTCATTCCAAGGTCAAGGTCGCTTTTTTAAATGGGAACCCCTATTTTTATGGCGGATTTGGAAGGAGCGGAAAATTTTACGTCCGAATATGACCTTTGACCTTGACCTTGGATTCAAGGTAAAGGTCAACGATCAAATAGGAAAGTTTAAGGTTTTTTCCCTGGCCATCTAATGGTAACCATGAATCTGACCTTCACCTCGACCTTGAAGTTCATTCCAAGTTCAAGGTATCTTTTTTAAATGGCAACCTACATTTTTTATGGTGTTAGCAACCGGCCACTTAAGGCAAGGTGACATGAGCACAAAATTTTGGATAAATCGGTGGATATTCCAAAATTTTGCCACTATCTTGGATCCGTCATCTTGTATTGAAGTATTTTCAAAATTTATCTTCAGAATCGTAATCAGCAACCTAAAAAAAACCCCGTACCACCTAAAACTAAAACTTTCCTATTTGATCGTTGACCTTTACCTTGAATCCAAGGTCAAGGTCATATTCGGACGTAAAATTTTCCGCTCCTTCCAAATCCGCCATAAAAAATAGGGGTTCCCATTTAAAAAAGCGACCTTGACCTTGGAATGACCTTCAAGGTCGAGTTCATGGTCAGATTCAAGGTCACCATTGGATGGCCAGGGAAAAATCCTATATGTTTTGTTTGAAACATTTTTCTTCAAAATGTCTCCCTCGAAAGTTATTCCACCGTTTCCATACATTTGGCTCACCCTGTATAATAAATCTACCCTCTCTCTCTCTTACCTTTCCTTTGCGATAATAAATCATATTCTTAACCCTTTCACTCACGAATTTTTATTTTTACAGCCATACAATTGATAATGTATATTCCAGCTCTTCGATGCTTTAAATTTGAATTTTTTTTAATAAAAAAAAATTTTTTTTGCATAAATTAAATTTTTTTAGTTTATTTATAAATTTAATTTTTAATTTGTATGGCGATATATGCCTTATACGTTCGTTACAATGTCCACGAATGTACTTCTTGTGAACAAATTGTCAAAAAATTCTAATTTATGACCTTATATATACATTAATCCACGTGCCCACATTTGTGGTCACCATGAGCGAAAGGGTTAAACTTAGGATTATAAATATTTAACATCAAGCAGTTTTTGCTTATTTCAATACTCTCACTCAAGAAGTAATCAATTAAATTAATGTAGAAGTTTTCTTATCTATTATATAATTTGCTTTTGGGGAACATAACAATGGTCCAACATTTGTTGCTACGGATTAAGGAAAAACCCCAAAAGAAGACCTCAATCAGACCAAGTAATCATTATCATTCAATCTTAAATCTATGCTGATACATACATAGTTTGTAGATACAAATTACTCTTATATTCTAATAAGATTACATAAAAATTGATAGTATCGTGATCAAATTTATAAAAAATTAATATTCAACAGTAATCTTCATCATATGATACGTTACGCAAATCTTTAATACGTGCACTTCGTCGAAGTTTGTTTACTTCAGAACCTTCTGAGGAATTTACGTCAATCTTATTGTTTTTATCAACTTCATCTGTCTCAACAATAAGCCTTTCCTCAAATAGAAGCTTAGCCCTTTTCCCTTCTGACCATCGCTGATTCACCCCCGAAACATTTGCCGATCCAAGAGAGCCAGATAGTTAAATCACGTTCGCGCTATATGCCTGCACTGCTCCCCGGGAGAAGGCGGAGCTTGTGTCTGGCAAGTGACGTCAAACCAACCCCACAAAAACAAATTCTCTTTAAAAAAAGGCGGCATATTCATTCAGTGCCAACAAAAATTGATACGTAAAATACTCTCCAAAAAAGATTTGAAATCAATTAAGATCGCCATGTTCAAGATTTATGTATAAAAAGTAAAAGGCATCATTTGAAAGGAAAATTATTGTAACTCGTTACTACAAAATTCGACTAAAAAATTTAGGTATAAACAAATTTTCATAAAAAAGAACTTGCCGCGTTTAAGTTTTCATATTTCGTCCACTATACCGAATAGTTTACAGTGCTTGGACGGTGCTAGAGTGATTCATAAATTGCACTGCCGAACTCAAATTCAGAGAAATTCAGAAGGCCCCCGCCTGATCGGTTTCTCGTGCGACGTTCGGTATACTGGTGGTATCATATAAGTGTATGAATTTATTTAAAATCTCTCATAAGTGCATAAACATCGAATGTAATTCTCTGTAAATTTTTTATTTTGAAGGAAAAAACGCGGCAAGTTCTTTTTTCTGAAAATTTGTTTATACCTAAATTTTTTTAGTCGAATTTTTTAGTAACGAGTTACAATAATTTTCCTTTCAAATGATGCCTTTTACTTTTTATACATAAATCTTGAACATGGCGATCTTAATTGATTTCAAATCTTTTTTGGAGAGTATTTTACGTATCAATTTTTGTTGGCACTGAATGAACATGCCGCCTTTTTTTTACAGAGAATCTGTTTTTGTGGGGGGATTTCATTACTTTTTGGAATTTATTCATGAGGAGAATACGTACCTACATGTAGGAGAATAGCTTTTTATTACCACCAAATTAAAATCTCACATTTTATACCGATACGAGCTAATTAATTATAACCACGTTACTTTTGATTTATTCTCGTGATATTTTGAAAGGGACTTATAAACTAGAGTGCCCTTATATTTTTCACTTTGCTTTAGTATTTTGGAGAAATAAAACATACCGCTTTCGAATTTACAGGCCATCGGATTTTTCTTATATCTTGGTCGTCTTCAGAAATCCATGTAGACCATTTTACCTTTAACTCTAACAATAAGTATACTCGTCCAATAACCGTGACGAATTGTTTCATCACATGTAAAGATACTACTTATGACAGTATATATGTTGTTACATATTAACTCGAGACGTTGGAATAGTTTTAAGAAATCCTTTTGCATGCACCGCTGAAATTTTGCCCTTACTCGTAAATAAATTTCTCAAGTCACTCGCAAAGTTACGTATACGCATCTAAGCGAATAGACCAATCAGGATCAAGTATTCCGCTGTGGTGGGGGTCCTGATTGATCTACTCGCTAAGATGCGTATACGTTCCCTGATACGGAATACTTGATCCTGATTGGTCTATTCGCTAAGATGCGTGCACGCAAAGATACGAGCGAGTTCGAGAAAGGGGCCTCTGATCTGCCGGTAGCTGTCAATTAGGTTGGTTGGTGGTCGAGGAAGTAAACTTCGGCGCCACCGAGCTAAACACCCTTTTTGACCGCCTGATTTGAAATATCGATATATCAATATGGCAGCCTACTTCATAGTAAGCATTGCAGGAGTAAAGAATGAAAATATAACCTTAATTTATGAATCTATATGTAGTGAAATTGAAATAAAAAATGTAATATAAAATGGTTTTTTCGTGTGCCGTACCGAGTTGTAAAAATAAATCAAGGTTCATGGTTCCTTCTGTAAAAAAATCGAAAGATATTCGTCAAAAGTGGCTCGATTTCTTAAAATATGCACCTCATCATAGAAAAGGATTATGCGAAGTTCATTTTACTTCTGATCAATTAATAACTTTTAGCGGTGATGCAGGTAAAAATGAAAATTATTTAGAGCGTGTTCATAAATTGGCTGACAGTACTGTACAGCCCTCTGCAACTCACACGTATATATTCCCATTAGATATCTTTGACCAGGCTTTGTCGCCAGTCGTACTAATCCGCTACGTGGTACCCTATCGCTGGCCCTGTGTTGGCTGCTGCTGGCTGTTGGCTGCGCTGGCTCATATAAAATTGGTTCGAACATTTATTGGACTATTTCTATTACTTCATAAAATTCGTTATCCCTACATATTTATTACAAAATGGAATAATGCTTCATTGCACTCAAGCCCCTTCATTCACACCTCATTCGCCCGCTTTCAGCCGGGCCTGCCGGGCCAGCGACACTGCGCCACCACGCGGTTGGCGACAACGGTGTGGCCATGTGAAACGTAGAGTTGCAGGGGGCTGGTACTCTATTCCCATTGCGAAGTATGGGAATGCAGTACTGACAGCCAATTTATGGACATTTCTGATTTAATTAAATATGTATATTTATAGTACATATGGGGATTGTATTTGAATTTTATTTTGTAATTCATTTTTACAATTTTTTTTACCAGTCACATTAGTCACATTAGTGCAGCATTAATAATATATTATAACCGTTTAAATTTGCCCGCGGGTGTTTGGCTCGGTGGCGCAATCTGCTTCAGTTTTGCCCAGCCAACCTCATTCGGGAGATCGAAGTCTCTAACCTCGAAATTGTTAATTTGTAAATAATACTGAATAATGTGTAGAAGTGATAAATAATTATTCGGGTTTCATCGATGAGTTTCCCCAAGTGTTTAAAAATCGGTGTCCATAACTGTGGCTTCAACTTCCATCGATTAAGTAAGTAATTACTGCAGAACGAGTAGGTTACAAGATTTTCATAAAGTTTTTGACGGTTTTCTTGCATATCCCCTTTCATAAGGTGCAAACAAAGAGGATGTAACTTCTGTCCTATCCTGAAGAAAATGAGTCGATCGACATCAGACATTGTCGAACTTATCACCGAGCGCCTTTCACCCACGGTATTTTCATTGCAATATACGCTTTTCATTTCAACTATTCCTGCTTTAAATAACTTTCACTTCTTTCAAAGTATTTACCTTGTACGAATTGTTGATCGTAGGGGGCAGCAATCAATGATTGTGACTAATCGTAGACAAATTATTCCTGCGATGATGTTCCAGTTGCGAAGCATACACTAGCAAGTCAGCTTACAGCGTCCGATGTTTAGTATCAACTTTACCTCTTTTGGAATACCCATCACCCGAGCATAATCACGATTATGTTAACGTTAATCGCAGAATAGACTGTGAGCTTGGGCACATTATCGCAGTAGTAGTTCGGCACACTTGTCTACGACGAGTCGCTATTATTGATCGCTGCCTCCTACCACGAATAGTTCATAAAAGGTTATTAGCTTGAAAGAAGTAAAAGTTATTTAACGCTGGAATAGTTGAAACGAGAAGCGCGTATTGCAATTAATGTACCGTGGGTAATAGGCGCTCGGTGACAAGTCTGACATTCTCCAATGTCCATCGAGTCATCTTTTTACGGACAGGACACGAGCTAGATCCGCTTCAGTTGCACCTGTACGAGATGACATATCAGAAAATCATGAGTCTTCATGAAAATCTTCTAACCTACTCGTTCTGCAGTAATACTTAATAATATCACTGGAAGTTGAAGCAACAGTTATTGTCAAAAATCGGACACCGGTTTTTAAACACTTGGGGAATATCATCGAAGAAACCTGAATGATTATTTCTTACCACTTCTACATATTAGTAATCATTGTTTACAAATTAACGATTTCGATCTCCCGAATTGACAGGTACCGGGAGATCAGACTTTTGACACTTTTCGCTCAGCTCGTAAGACCGCAGCGCACTCTCCCGAAGCCAACTCTTAAAGCACCGAGCCAACCACTTCCAGCCAAATGTCGGGGAAATCCAAAATCAGGAGTTTTTGCCAGAGGACATTCGGTATATGTTGTTACATACAGAAAAGTTATGATATTTTATAATTTCCATCGTTACACTAGAGGCGAAGAAGAGATGAAATAGAAGTGAGGTACACGTACACTTCACGTTTGACAGGTCGGTATATAAATTGGAACTTGTGTGATAGTATAATACAAAAGAGGAAATGTATCGATAAAGAAAAAATAATAATAAAGTAGTTACTCCATTATTGTAATCCAATAACATTGTATTACTTATTTTTCTGCCACGACTTTAATTGCTGATAGTGAAGAAAAATCAAATTTATTAGTTGATCCATCCACTATCAACAATCAAAGTCGTGGCAGAAAAATAATGAATACGATGGAATTGGATTACAATAATGGAGTAACTACTTTGTTATTATTTTTTCTTTGTCGATATATTTCCTTTTTCATATTATACTATCACAAGTTCCAATTTATATACCGACCTGTCAAACGTGAAGTGTACATGTACCTCACTTCTATTTCATCTCTTCTTCGCCTTTGGTGTAACGACGGTTAATGTGGAACCGAATGTACTACTGGTTTTTCGAATAACAAGTGCACGATCCCTCGTTCGAAAGAGACCCCCTCGGGTTCGCATTCGATTTGCAGTCCTTCTGGATAGAATTGGATACCAGCACGTTTATTTCTGTAACAAATTATAAATAACACAATTATATTCAGTATTTCACTATTTAAAATATACCCAACTTACTCTACGTAGAAATTAAGAAACTATATTAATCTGAGTTAACTAATTCTATAGATTCACATATTTGGCAATGTAAATTAAATACAGTCGGTGCTAGCAGATTAAACAATCTGCTAAATAAACAACAACTATTAAACAATAATATAAACTTTATTTTTTTTCTTAATCTATTTTCGGAAAACTCTGTGGCATGAACATATATTTCATCATATAACTAATATATTTACAATATTTACAATAAAACCTCACTTAGATTCATATATTTAGCAATGTACACTTCATTTCAAAAATTAACAATATATATTTTCTTATAATGGTACTTATTTACTATAGTGTACACATTTTCACGTCACACTGTTTTAAAAATAAATGATGCAACTTGTTTTTCCAATACAGGTTATATTTGGAGTTTTACGCTATAGTTACATAGTATACATTTTCAAAAGTCAAAAAGAAGGTATGAAAAGAAATAGTCAAATATTAATCATATGTTGTTACATCTATGTATTAACTCAAGCCGTTGGTATAGTTTTAAGAAATCCTTTTGCATGTACCGCTGAAATTTCGCCTCTTTACTCGTAAATAAATTTCCAGCACAGCATCGATATTTTGCAGCACCTGTATTCTTCTGGGATATAAAAACCCTATATAATTCAGCCCTAACAAGTACAATCTTATCGAGCTGTACCTTATCGATGAGATCTTGCAACGTAATGATTCCGAAATGCTTCTATGCTGTTTTATAACATTCGCGAATTTATCGAGAAATATATATTATGAGTAAAGGAATGTTTCTAACATACGGTAATGTTCACGAATATTGTAAAATATCGCAGGAATGTTACAGAAAAGTTGCTTGCAAAAACGTGCTTTGCGGGGTGTAAATGATGATATTTTGTAATTTCCATCGTTACACCAAAGGCAAAGAAGAGATAAAATAGAAGTGAGGTACATGCATGTACACTTCACGTTTGATAGGTCGGTATATAAATTGAAACTTGTGATAGTATAATATGAAAGAGGAAAAACTTATATCGATAAAGAAAAAATAATAATAAAGTAGTTACTCCATTATTGTAATCCAATAACATTGTGTATCACTTATTTTTCTGCCAAGACCTTAATTGCTGATAGCGAAGAAAAATCAAATTTATTGGTTGATTCATCCACTATCAACAATTAAAGTCGTGGCAGAAAAATAAGGGATATAATGGAATTGGATTACAATAATAGAGTAACTACTTTATTCATTTTTTTTTCTTTATCGATATAAGTTTTTCCTCTTTCGTATTATACAATCATCATCATCATCATCATAAAGTTATCAGTCCTAAGACTGGTTTGATACCATTCTCTATCTTTTCCTGTCCTCCGCTAGTCTTTTCATTTCCCTGTATTTCGAACAACCTACGTCCTTAATTATACAATCACAAGTTTAAATTTATATACCGACCTGTCAAACGTGAAGTGTACATGTGCCTCACTTCTGTAACGATGGATTACAAATATCAGACCATTTGCACCCCACAAAGCACGTTCTTGCAAGTAACTTTTCTGTAACATTCCTGCGATATTTTACAATATTCGTGAACACTACCGTACGTTAGAAATATATACTTCTCGATAAAAACGTTTCGGAATCATTATGTCGAAAAATCTCCCCGATAAGGTATAGTCCGATAAGATTGTACTTGTTCGGGCTGAATTATATAGGGTTTTTATAATTATTTTAGGAAGTTCCAGAAGAATATAGATGCAGCAAAATATCGATGCTCTCTGCTAGAAAGAGTAAGGAATAACCCTCGAAAGAATATTCAGGCTATGGCAAGAAAGGTTAGAATCAGAGGTTAGCAAGTCTACGGTTCGGATGATATTAAAGGATATTCATCCATTTAAAGTCACGTACGTCCATGCACTCGAGACAGCAGATCCAGGTCGCCGAATGAACCAAAGCAGCAGGTTCTTTGAACAACAAGACGATGATCCCTCGTTCGAAAGAAACCCCCTCGAGTTCGCATACGATCTGTAACAGATTGTAAATAACACAAACAATTTAAAATATACTGAACTAACTAAACGTAGAAACTAAGATTATATTAATCTAAGTTAACCAATTCTAATAATGACAGAATTAAGAAAAATGATATATTTCCTCTTTAGAGAGTATTATACTACCAATTTATATACCGACCTGTCAAATGCAATGAATGCAACTCGTTCTTGTTGGAACAACAAGTGGATGATCCCTCGTTGGAAAGAAACCTCCTCGGGTTCGCAAACGATCTGTAACAAATTGTAAATTACACAATTATATGCAGCATTTCACTTTAAAAATATACCGAACTTACTCAGCGTAAAAATTAAGAACCAATTTATATACCGACCTGTCAAATGCAATGAATGCAACTAAGCAACTGGTTCTTGTTGGAACAACAAGTAGATGATCCCTCGTTCGAAAGAAACCTCCTCGGGTTTGCATACGATCTGTAACAAATTGTAAATTACATAATCATATGCAGCATTTCACTATTTAAAATATACCGAACTTACTCGAGCGTAGAAATTAAAAAACTATATCTGAGTTAATCAATTCTATTCTAATAATGACAGAATTATTAAAAATGATATATTTCCTCTCTCGTATTATACTACGTTATTCAGCACTTATCTGCCTAATCGGTATCAGTAATTCCTCATTGACCGTCGTTACACCGGAGACGAAGAAGAGATGAAATAGAAGTGCGGTACGTGTACACTTCAGGTTTGACAGGTCGGTGTGTAAATTGGAACTTGTAGTAGTACGAAAGAGGAAATATATCGATAGAGAAAAATAGTGATAAAGTAATTACTTGATTATTGTGATCCAATTCCATTTCATCTCCTATTCTGCCACGGCTTGTATTGATGATTGATTTTCTTTGATTTTTCCCGTGCTCGCATGACCCTGAAAACAAAAGATAGAACGAACACAAAGATATTGTGATAATATAGATCTGTGCTAGAAAGAATAAGGAATAACCTTCGACGAGCATTCGGGCTGTGGCAACAGAGGTTAGAATCAGCAAGACCATGGCAGGGAGGATATTGAAGGATGGACGCACGTCCATGCACTCGAGGCAGCAAATCTAACTCGCGGAATGAACCAATGCAGCTGGTTCTTGGAACAACAAGTGGACGATTCCTCGTTCGAAAGAAACCCCCTCGGGTTCGCACATGATTTGGAGTCCTTCTGGGTGGAATTGAATAGCAGCACGTTTATTTCTGTAACAGATTATAAATAACAAAATTATATCCAGCATTTCACTATTTAAAATATAGTACGAAGGAGGAAATATATCAATAGAGAAAAACTAATGTTAAAGTAATTACTTGATTATTGTGATCCAATTCAATTGCATCTGCTATTCTTCTGCCACGGCTTTGATGGAGAAGAAACATCAAATTTATTTGTTAATCCATCGATTCACCCCATGCTCGCATGACGCTGAAAACAAAAAATAGAATGTACACAAAGATATTGTCCTTCCATTGAAAGTGAGGTTAAAGCTGTCAAATGGCAATTAAACTTATCTGATGGCAATTCTTCTGAGACCATCTCCTTTCCTGCTCCTTTCTTGATGCACAGGCATTGGAGAGAAGAATACCACAGCATCCGTTCACTATCTCGATATTCGAAAAAAATACAAACGATTATTAAACTATGCGGAGCGTCTGTCACATTCACCACTATTGAGATTCACTACTCCGATTACACTGAATTTTTACTTTTTATTAACAAGCGCGTCCGAGGATCGAAAAAATGCGAGGGAAATCGTTTCGCGAATGGAAATATTTTATTAATTTTGAAAAATAACTAAACATTCAAGGAATATATTCTCTCACACACTCTCACATACATTTTTGATGGCGTATGCGTGTAGCCGCATCTGTGTACACATTTCTGACCATGGCCGAATATCGCCGAAGACAGGCGGAAGTTTTGTGAGATTTTGACATATATATATCGCCCGAGAAATCGGATTCTCGACTTTTGAGGCGTGAGGGGCGTGGCTTCGCGTTGCTAAGGAAAAATCTCTGTTAATATGTAACTTACAACATTTACTCTGGTCTCTATCGATAGAGAATAGTCGATTTATATGGCGTAACTAAGCATAATTTTGGTTATAACCGTATATTTATTGAGAAAATTCGATGTTAAAATTGAGGGGTGAAGGGGGCAGACATTTTTCCTGTAAAGATACACGGGTGCTCGCGGCGACAGCGCTGGCGGCGTCGTTCTGACGACTTGAATGAACATGCCGCGAGACACTACCGTGTCTCTTGATAAGAAAACGTTCTCGTCCCTAACGTTATCGCCGGAGTTACAATGTGCAATTTGAAGTAGTAAATTTTATTTTTTTTGAAAAATTCTTTCACGTATATGGTTACTTACACATGCATAATAGTTTCCATAGAGAAATAACATAAAATATTTTTGGTCCGAAACTCCCTATTGTTTGATAGAGGCATGTCCCATATCCCAGTGTGTAAAAAAGTCATTTCAATCACTGGAAATTTAGTTATAACATATTTCTCAAAAGTTGACGAGTGATGCGATTTGGGCCACGAGTTTCCTAATTCGCACCATCAAGTGCCTAAGTCGCACCTGTTTGTTAAATAATAAAGAATGAGGTAATTAATTTTTATAATAATAGAATAGTTATTTTTGTAATAAGAGTTTTTATCATTTTAACAAGGAAATAAATCTAACTCTTACAACTTTGTTAACGGAAAATATTATTCACTTATAAAAATATCGATATTACTGCTTGCCTATATCGCACCGGAGTAGCATCGGCGATCTGAGCGATCTCAAGCTGTTGCGATTTAGGAAACCGGACAGCATGAGCAATAAATGATTACTGCCTTTTTAAATAAATTTAAACGTCATTTCAAATCGTATAATTCCTTAAGTAAGTCAATAGTTAAATTATCATAATTGAGGACCTTGATGCAAAAAGGGGATAAGTCACAAAATGTAAATCATTCAGAAAATGCACCAAACGGTAGCCAGTTGACTCTTATATTCAAACCGCGTACATAGCTCGATTTTGGTAAAATTGTGACTTATCCTCTTTTTGCACCAAGGTCCTCCATTATCATTTGTTAAAAAGATAGAAGCTTAGAAAAATTGGTTACAAACTCGCATGTATGTAGAAATTGCAGTTATTATATGCATAATTTTGTTCACTTATAAATTAATGCAGTTTGCAATACAGTATTTAAATATAACTTATACAGGGTGTCCGGAAAAAACACCGACACAGAAATAGGGGTGATAGGTTATGTCATTACAAGTATTTTGATATAAGGGACCTATACCCGCAAGCGCGCCCCCCCTTCTGGAGATATCAACTTTTCAAGTTTATAACGACCGAGGTTGATCAAAGTAGAATAATATTGAGTTTTTTGTCTACCTGTACAATTGAAAAACAAATGAAAACTCCTTGTATCCGCATCATCTTCGAAAAGTACAAGGACTTGAACCAAGCGGTTATCCTTTCCGCAAGCAGTTTGCGCAGTGGCACATCTATCCAGAATCGTTTCCGATGTTGCATGGACATGGGTGGCCGTCATTTTGAGCATTTGCTGTAGTACATTGTTTTTGTATCTCGTAAAATTAAATATTCGTTACCATCTTGATACGTTTCTTATTATTCTACTTTGATCAACCTCGGTCGTTATAAACTTGAAAAGTTGATATCTCCAGAAGGAGGCGCTTGCGGGTATAGGTCCCTTATATCAAAATACTTGTAATGACGTAACCTATCACCCCTATTTCTGTGTCAGTGTTTTTTCCGAACACCCTGTATAACAGTTCTTCGTAAAAGACTAGTGGTGCGATTTAAGACACTGCAGTGCACTGGTGCGATATTGATGACTTCCCCCTAGTAAAATGTACACCTCTTAATTATATATGGGTTTCTAAATACAGCGTTTCTGTAAGAACATACGACGAACAGAAATTATCTGCTACCAGAGAGAGAGAGGCGCGGCTCGTCAATCTCGTCTATCGAGAAATAGAGTGAGGTACTTCAGGGCTCTCAGGATTAATCGACGAATGTGCTTCACGAGTAGGTAACCTGTATATCCGTTGTATGTTGGGGATTAGAATATAATAGTTCCATAAATTGAAAAGGGAGGGGAAGTGGGAAGGAAGGAAGGGAAGAGGGAGGGACGAGGGAAGGAATAAGGAAGGGGGAGAGAAATGGGAGAGGGGGGTGATGGAGAGTGGATAAGAGGGAGGAAGGGAAGGAGAAAGATGAAAAGGGGAGAGAGGAAGGAAGAGGGAGAACGAGAAGGAGAAAGGGGGAGGGAGTGAAGAAAGGAGAGAGAGAAGGAGAGGGAGAAAGGAAGGCAGAGAAGGGTTGAGGGAAGAGAGAATGGGAGGGAGGAGGGAGGGAAGAAGGGAGAGAAAGAGAGAGAGAAAGAGAGGAAGGCAGAGAAGGGGTGAGGGAGGAGTGAAGGGGGGAGGGAGGAAGGGAGAGAGGGGGGTGAAGGGATTGCTGCTAAGTTATCGAATTTAACGTTGCCTTTTAAAAAACGTTGCTCGGAGAGGTCAAAGAACTTCTTCACGTCGATCCATAGTGATTTTAAACCATGAATGTCATCGTTGACGAATGAATTTATCGTATGCCTATAGCAATTCAATTCTTGTGATTCACTTCATTGCAATTCTGTTATGTTTAACTCTTAGATTTGGTTAAAATTATACCTTTACTCTTTATCATAGTTACATGCAGATATCGCCGATTACAGGATGTTTTTCTTTTGAACAATTATTGTTCTGACATTATTATTATTTAATGAAAAACGTGTATATTCGTACCTATGACTAACCGATGCAAGAGTTTTGTATAAACAAATCTTTTAGCGAGATATCGACATTTCCCCGAGAAAGACCTACCTTTTCTACATTCTGTTGGAAATGAATTTAATTAATATTGACAAGTACTGGTACTGATTTGATACGTATGCACCCTAGAGAATGGCCTAAGTGTGACCATACCACCAATTCGGATTACTAATGTTATTCCCATTTTAATATTCTTTATATTAAAAATTGTTATCGGTGAAGTAAGGCTCGTCAATAGCACAATCACGATTTCGAGTTATCTTTATTTATCGCTCACATTATCTATTGGTTCTCACCCCGGATAACAAAGGCGGCACAGGAGTCTATGGAGTCAGTGGGGAGTTCTGATTTGTAACCCGTTGGAGCTAGTTTTCCTCCAATTGCAAGTGTCCCAAATATTATAAAATTCCTCATTTTCCAACCAATGATGTTTATGGAAAATTTTCTTGACTACTTTCTCCACACTTATCTTCTCTCGCGTAGATATGTAATATTTTCCGAAATCTACGTATCATAGTACGTTTCCAAAACTAGAATCGGCTGAGGCTACGAATCAATTTAATTAAAATGTTATAGTCACAACAATACTATGTTATGTTGTTTGCTAGCAGTAATTTTGGTATTCTCCAATTTCATTACCATTATTTACTGGTTATGAGTTTCGGAAATAATTTTGGCTTCTTTATATATGGAAAGATTTTCACTTCATGATTTTCTTTTTAATTATGGAGAAAGTAGTCAAGAGAATTGTAGTAGCCTTATGTACTTCCTTTACCACGAGGCTGCGCGATATGAGAGATTCCTAAGAAATTCAACACGGAATACGATCTCAATGCGGGACTCGTAATGCGGTAAGTTGCGTTTAGTCTAACAGAATTCATTGCTTGCGTAAATGAAACGAAAAGGAAACAGAAAATGATAGCGTTTCAATACCTTCAATATTTATTTCGTTATTGTTAGTAATTTACTGTTTGTTTGCTAATACTTAACGTTTTTGCTACGAATTTGCACAGTTATTGTGGCTACAACTTAACATCATATTGCTTCATTCACGTGCCCCAATTTACTAGTTATTTACCTTCAAAATGATAGTGTATTGCTATCAGAGTAGATTCCGGTGTAGTCCAAACATGTTGTTGCCGAGTTGCCCGCCAGTTGCCCTCATCGAACAGAAATGAAAACTATGTAGTATTTTCAGACGGAGTATTGAAACAGCTGTCTGCTTAACAAATGTTGCCCACTATTTGATGCTGATTTTAGACAACTTGACAACAAATTGCGTTCATATTTTGTTATTTGGATCCTTTGTTAATTTATTTATACGTGAAATAAATTATGCAAATATAACAATGAGGAATACTATTGAACTACTAGTTTTGCGTTAGAATCACACTTCTCGTTATCACGACGTTTACTATCTATAGGGATGTTGTTTTAAATAAGAATCGCAAAGTCGCGGAGAACTCGATTTTTAAGTCCGTTTCCTGATTTCAACCAGAGGTACAGTCGGTACGATATTTGTTGAGCCAGAATTCCTAGAAGACTGCTGCGTCACTTTCTTCGAATTATCCCCATTCAGCACCCGAGTTGGAGACATTGGCATCGCAGCGTTTACCGCAGCTGATTGCAGTTAGCATTATTTGCATACCGTGCTTTGCTATCGATTTATACGTAGCGTGTTTCTTTGTGAGTGTATCGTCTTGTGAATTTTCAGTTTAATTTCTTATTAAAAGTATGTGAAAGAAATGTTTGGTAAATAACCTTAAAAATTAAAGGTACGCCACTGTTTTCAAAGCGTTAGACGGTTGCGTTCCGAGAATACCACCTTATCATTTCTGGGAATTTTGGCTCAACAAATATCGTACCGACTGTACGCTACGTTGCTAGGTGTATGAATGTATACACGAGTGGGGTATACGTCACTGTATCTTGTGTTGCGCTCTTACTATAATGCTTACACGAATCTATCACAGTTGTGTCGCGATAAGGATGGACTTTAGAAGTCTGCTGCGCGACTAGCAGCCGAATCAGTTAAGTTTCACCGCGAGGCAATGACATACTAGTGAATTGTCCTAATCCTCACATGTTGAAAAGTATACCTCGTTGACGTGATGAATTCGACGTTCCCATTGTGTATTATTACGGCAAATCAAATTAAATGTAGTGCGTAATATTGAGGACGCAAGAACTCTTCATCAAGGATTCCTTTTACAATGGCATATCGTTATGGTAAATATATACTTACCTTCTTTGACAATTCGAACCAAATTTAACTATTTAGAGTAATACCAACTTGGCAATATTATAACAAATAATTCAAGTAAATTAATAAAAATATGGAAAATTTCATTGCCATTATTCATACATAGAAAATCGTATTCGAAAATGCTCCTTATTTTCTGCCACTTTTAATGCTTAACAAAATTCAAAAAACATAACCAAATAACACCATTTTTTCCCCAAATATTCTCTGATATTTATACTATCAAATAACACCAGAACTCCATGCGTGCCAAGTAGATAATACTTCGGTTTTGCGATGCAATGCCTTTTACTGCCGAAAACGGGACGAACTTTTGCATCAACCCAATAAATACTATTTATACCTACTCCCTTAAGGGGTTACACTACTTTGACACACCCAAAAATTACGGTTTTTCAAGAATTTTGTTTGAAGAATTAAAACGTTTTTATCCAAATTAAAGTAGGTACACTAATATACTACTATTCAACAACGAAATATTTTTTTGTATTTTTTTTTATTTACAAAAATGGCGGCTTGAAAGGCGACTTACCGGAGCGCTGCGAAAATCGATGATCGTGCGGTGGGCACGATAACTCGGTCCAGGTTTAAGCTAGAACAATGAACGAAAAAGAATTAGTTTCTGTAGCCCAAAAGCGAGCGAAATACGTAGCCGTTTTCAAAAATATGCATTTTTCATAAAATGGCATCGATTTGAAAGGAATGATACGTATTTTACCCTAAATTTCGTTAATATTAATGTTGCATAAAAAACGCGAATATCAATACTTTGAAAAAACCATACGTATTTCGCTAGATAAATATATCACGAATAAAATAAAAAAAGAATCAAGACGGTTGATTGAAAATTGGCGGAACTAGAGAGCCCACCGATTTTCAAAATGCAGTTTTAAGAAAAACGCGTTTAAAGTTTTCGTTACGGTTCAGTTGTGATTAAAGATGATTGAAATAAAAATTATCTCTAATCTGCGATACCGGGCCCATATAGCATCCCTTCTACTTCCATTTTATCGACATCTGTTGCCTTTCAGATCGACATAGCTTCTTTACAGGCATTTTTGGACCCATCGGTGAGAGAACGCTCGGCCAGTTTCACGCGCTGCTCATCTCTTTCCGGGCATAATTGTAATTTTCTGAGCCAATGGGCAAATCTAAGGCCTCCGTTATTCTTAAAATACTGCTCATACCATCATTGAAGATGCTAGCAACGATATGAGCAGCAATTTGAAGAATAGTTTTTCCACTAGGCGAGGATTTTGAAGCAAGCGCCCATATCGTAGAATTGAAACTTTCATTTGCGTTCTGCGTAAAGCCTCCTAAATAACGACTCAAAAGATCTTCACGGGTTAGTTCCTCATAAATAGGCAGAATTGCTGTGTATACTGCTGAATCCATTGCAGGCTTATGCTTATAATTTTTCAATTCATCACGCGCTTTTGCCTGCTGCCAACTACACCACGAATCCTTGCCGACAGGACAATTCTCGTGCCGTGGATTTTTATCCGCGGAGATATTATGCAATAAAGTTGCGAGAATTTCTTGTCGCATTTTTTCAACGCTATTAGAATTTCTGCGAATTGCAAGGCCATAATAAATCGATAATTCAACGATCAACTTGCCAGTAAGTTTTCCTCGGCCACCTAAACCTTTTGTATTTTTGTTTAGATTTCGGAGTCGAGTTCCCATACGTTGTTGCACATGGCCAACGCACTCTTTTTTTTCGAACAGTAAAATCAGGATACACAGCTGAGCATCTACAATCCCTTTGTAGGTTTTACTGTCTCCATCGCCTTTCGTTTTCGAAAGCTGCCGCGCGAGAACATAAGCGCACTTGTGCACGTCTCTGTTTTTACACTTCAAAAATTACTCTTTCACTTTAGATATCGATTTGTAACTAACGGCATATCATTTTGTATTCATATTTTCAGCCAAAAAATTTTTTTTTTATTTTTTGAAAATTTCAAAGTGATACCCCTTAACACGTTCCCTGCCAGACCGTTTTTTTTAAGACTTTCCGTTCATGCCACGCGTGGGGCGTATACGCCCCACGCTTTACAATTGTATTGTTTTGTTTCTGGCGTATGCCTTACAATGAACATTTTCGCTGCGGATGACGCCTAAAGGTCAAAGCACATCTAGGCGAAGCGAAGCGACGCGAAGCGCGGCTGTGCAACGCACACTTGGGCGAAGCGAAGCGACGCGAAGCGAAGCGCGGCGAAGCGCGGCGAATTCTATCCCCTTCTCTACCAGGTATAAACAGCTATACCTGAAAATATCCATATATGGATACCCGGGTAGAGAAGGGAGGGAAGGGAAGCGCCGTGAAATATCAGTCATTTTCGCCTTTTTCGCCTTTTTAATTCATTTTCGCCTTTTTCAAACTGATGAACGCAACGTGAAATGACCCGTGTACATGTATTGTTTTGAGAAATGGGCATTCGTGAGGAAAAATAGTATATGTCATTCGGCGGAAATCCTCGGAATTTTAAGACTGTGTTTATATAGATCGTAGCCTCCTCCCCAAACCATGCCTCGTGTTACGACCTAATTAAACACAGTCTGAAAAAATCTCGAATTTCCGCCTTATGATATAAGATACTATTTCGTGTGAGAAAATTCATTTCGTTGACGAGATCTATCTTGGAAAGGATTTTCGAATCGTTAACGGAAGTGATCGACGAAACTTTACACCCGTTAACGAATTACATTCCGTCCACGATAAACATTTCTCGCGGCGCTTCGCTTCGCGGCGCTTCGGTTCGCCGCGCTTCGCTTCGCCGCGCTTCGCTTCGCTCAAGTGTGCGTTACCTCGTAAGAATCAATGGAAATATAAAAGGTAGCTTCGCTTCGCGGCGCGTCGCTTCGCTGCGCTTCCAGTCGCAGAAGTGTGCTTATCCTAGGTCGCGGCGCTTCGCTTCGCTTCGCGTCGCGTCGCTTCGCTCAAGTGTGCGTTATCTCATAAGAATCAATGGAAATATAAAAGGTAGCTTCGCTTCGCGTCGCTTCGCTTCGCCTAGATGTGCTTTGGCCTTAATGGCGTCAGCGTACTCCCCCACTATGTGCGGATGACGCCTTATAGCGGATGGGATATTTAAATGCTTTAACAAAATATCCCTTCCGCACAGAAGAAAGGTCATCCGCAGCGAACGGGTTAACACGTTGACTGCCGACAGTGCGCAGACAGACGTTTATAAGTGTAGTAACGACGATTGCTTTGAATTTTGACACAACGTTGCTTTCGAAAACGCGCGTTTTTTTATATACCTACTATCTATATGCTTACTCCCTTAAGGGGATAAAATAGAGAATATGATTTCGTGATTCACGTGGACGAAGTCGCGAAGGGAAAGCTAGATGTCACACCTGTGACAGGTAAAAACATGCTTTTAAACAATTTCTATATCTGCACAGACAATGGAACAACAACAAAAATGATCGCGTATAGCTAGCAGTAAAATCGTTTGACCATTATTCAAAACACATCGAGTAGCACACATTTCACCAATTTCTGCTATATGTACTGTTAAATTTCGCTTTGTCATATTCCTCGAGTCATCTGTAGGAATTTGTCATTACTCCTATTTACAAAGCCGACTTAGAATTCGAAATATAGCGGTATCTATTAGCGTGGGCACTGCAGAAAATGGCCCAGTCTAACCTGTTCGGTAATTAACCTTCCGGGAAAGGTGCGGAACTGCGAACGCAATCGCAACCCACGTTCGCCGAAACATACCGCCAGCCTCGCCGTTGTGACCGGTGTAGAGATTAGATCTAGATTAGCGCGTTACTTAAGGCCGGTTTACACGCTCATGCAATTTGCACAAACTAATGTGTGTATGCAAACTTGTGCAAATGAACTAAATTGAAAAAGTTAGATGGAAGATATGTTTACACGCTCATGCAATTTGCGCCAATTGGCTTGTGCAAGCCAATTGCACAAGTAAATCGTTGCATTAAGGTTTGTTTGGACGCTCATGAAATTTGCGCCAATTGGCTTGTGCATGTCCGATTTGCACAAATAAACTGTGCGTGAAAACCAAAATCGTTCACTTGCCCAAAAAGAAAGCCAGAAAGTTTGACTTGAGTACATTTGACGCAGTTAAATAATTTGCACGTTGTTGGCGCACGTTTTCACGCTCATGCAATTTGCGCAAATTGGCTTGTGCAGTCCGACTTGCACAAGTAAACTGTGCATGAAACCCAAAATCGTTTACTTGCCCAAGCCAGAAAGTTTGATTTGAGTAAGACAGGCGCGATCAGATAATTTGTATGTGGTAGGCACACATACTTGAATGTATGAACAACACTCCAACTTTATAACGCTACCGCCCGGTCGCCCGCATGCGCGTAGCAGCGAATTTCTTGTCTTGATTTGCAGGTGGCTTTTGTATTTTCGGTGTTATTTTATCTGTTTACATTTGTTGATATATTTGTTAACGCGGAAACGCTGTTAAATAAAAGTGTTCCGACAAACGATAGTCGGAATTCTGAGTATTGACTCTCACTGCTCAGTATCATCGCGATCGAAATACCTCACTGATCTAAGATTTAATCTAGCCATCAGGTGAGCGGCATATTTCGGCGAAAGCTGCAAATGCGCTTGCAGCCCCGGAACCACCTTCCCCTTCCGCACCTTTCCCGGAAAGTTTAATTACCGGACGGGTCGGAATAAAGCCGCGTCGATCGACACTGATTGTGAGCAACCCGAGTCGAAATTTTAGTCATCAAACGGTCGTCCGAGTCGTCGATCACGTCGTTCTGACCACCCGCATTCTAGTACGGGAGGTAGTGTCACTTTTTAACAAGTCATTTGATCCAATCTGAATTTTTCACTATTGGTAGTTCCTACATTGTTAATTAGATAACTAGTCGTCAGACCGCGCGACCGCGGGGGGTGGACTTGTGGGAGGTTGATAAAGTTGTCGAAAAAAATTTTCTACGAAGTCATTTGATCCACGACGAAAATTGTTCTGTTGGATATTTACTATTTATATTTTATAAAAATAATCGTCAGACCGCACGACAGTGGGGCAAAGTCCGTCAGTCGGGCCTCTGGATTGTAGCGCAGCGTTCAAAAGCATTGAGCGCGGGGCGTCTTTTGCGGTCCAACTGACGATCTTCCCATCACTTTCGTGCCGTCTGACGATTATATTCATATTATATATAAACTGCTAACTATCACCTGAATTAATTTCAGACTGGATATTATCATTTTAATCAGATTTATTGAATTATAAATAGCAAAACGAAGCTTCACACTCAAACTAACAGTTTAATAATTGAAATAATTTTGTAATACTATTTTTTTTTAATTCAGGAATATAATATCATATTTTTGAAACGAGTAATGTAGTACAGTGGAATTTGTTTGGGTACAAGGTATTCATTGTGAACCGACTACCTGCTCCTTTTTTATTGCACATCCGAAAATTTTCTGCCGTTTTTGCATACCTGAACTAGGATCTACAGCAACCATTTCAGTTAGTTGACGAGTAACCGGTCATGTATTCGAACGCGTTCGTATTTTGAATATGTCTGATTCCAAACCGTTTTGTGTTTTTTGTTTAAAAAAGAGTGAACCGTTGCGATCGTTCGTAGCAGAAACGTTTAAAAAATGTAAAGCGGTGCTTGGTATTCGAGTGGAGAAACAATTATACATGAATGATGTGAAACTACCATCAGAATTATCTGCGAGTTGCATGTATCATTCGAAGTGCTACCGAGCATTCACAGCTTTACCAAAAAAGTATAGAACTGCTCAAGTTGCAGAAACGGTATCAGAAGCTTCGACAGATCCAAGGTAAGTGTTATTGTGATTCAGCAGTTTGAAAAATACTTAAGCAAGTAAATTTTCTATGATTTAAGATAATAGTATTTTTTTGAAGATAATAGTACTATACAATTTTGTAATGACGTGCGTTGGTCCATGATGCTGTTTAATTTTGTTCTGTAAAATTTGATTGATTATACATATTTTCTTGGATATATTCATTATGTAAGTGAGAGTTTTATTTATGCTCATTCTAGTACAAGTCATGAAGACAGTACATCATGCAGTTTGCCAGAATCTTCGGTTAGAGAAGAACTAGAGGATGAACAAGTTTCCGAAGCGAAACAGCTTCCTTCTGCATCAGAGAACTGCATCATTTGTACAAGAAACAGAAGAAAATTAAAAGGGCGATACCACTCGCTGTCTGTCACGGAGCCACATTCGATAGAGTTCCTGAAAAGGTATGCCATTCAATATGATGATAATGCCTTATTAAATGGAATCAACGAAAAAGAATTGGCCAGAGAAATAGTAATGCATCATCGAGTTTGTATTTTATCTCTACGGAACAAATTGAGAGTTATTGAAAATCAACAGCTTCCAAAAACTGAATGGCATAAGTCAAGAGATGTTCACAAAGCAGCATATGAAGAAGTTTGTAACTTTGTTGCCACAGAAATAATTGAAAGGAGACGGTGTTATTTTATCTTTTTTCAAAGAAATGTACACTCAATATCTGAAGAAAGGAGATATCGATAATGTCAGTAGTGAATCTTTCACTTTAGAAAACAAATTATTGCAGTCTTTTCCAAGGAAAATCGCTGTTGTTACAATGAATAATAAAAAAATTGTCAAACCATTTGACGGACATTTAGTACAAAACAATTTTGAACATATCCAGAAGAACGATATTTTGAGTAGAGCAGCATTAATCTTACGATCTGAAATTGAAAATATTGAACGGAAGCCTCTTACTACGATCACGGCAAATAGTATGACAGCTGGAGAATGGAAGTACCACACATTTTGTCAGATTTTTTTTCAACTTTGATTTCTACAACAAAGCGTCGTCAGCGTAGCTCACAGAAGCAACGACTATCTAATTGTTTCTCTAAAGATCTTATTTATGCAGTAACGAATGGTACAATTAAACCCTCAAAACATATTACTTTGGGGATGACTTTAAAAAGTCTAACGAACAGTAAGAAGGTCATTAACATCATAAATAGACTTGGTCACTGTTGCAGTTATACTGTACTCGAGGAACTGGAAACAGAAGCGAGTTTTGCATCCGTTTCTTACACAGATATTTCTCCTGAAGACATAATACGCTCATCGAGTCTTAAAGTAGGTCTTGCTTTTGATAATTTCGATAGGTTTGTGGATACTCTCGAAATGGTAAAGATACTCTACACGATACTCTCTCTCTCTCTCTGTAGGTATAATTGTTCAAGACGTCATCGATAATCTTCAAGAAAGCCAAGACGCTTTGTTACAAAGTAATCATCAAAATGAAGAACTGCCGAATCAAACGAGAGAAAGACTACGATCTCTGGATGCTGTAACGCTTGAACTACCACCATAAAATAAAAAGCCTAGATTTGCAGAAAAATTGGAGAATTATGAGAGTCCTTTAAGATCGTGTGAAGAAAGTATTGTAAAAGCATACAAACGAATTGATATAGCTTGGCTTATCTCTCACTACTTGAAAATTCCCAATATACCATCTTGGGTTGGATATAATAGTATGATATATGAGGATCGTAGCTGTAAACAAAAAATCTCATACTTGACGACTATAAATTCTTCGCCGACTAATGATGCAGTTGTATTTGAAACAATGAGACAGGCGAAAAAAGCTGCATCAGAACTCGATAAACTATACATGGAGGTCACATACGATCTGGCTATTGCGAAAAAAGCACTGCAAATTCAAAGCGTTGAACGACCATTATTCGATAATTTATTCATTCATATCGGATCATTTCATATCGCAATGGCGTACTTCAAAGCTATAGGCAAATTCATAGACGGCTGTGGAATTACAGATATAATGGTAAATAGCGAAATATTAGCAAGTGGCTCAGTAAATTCCTTTCTAACAGGCAAGCACTTCAATAGATGCAAGCGTTTACATCCTATTATGTCGTTAGCGCTACAGATATTACATTTCCAATCTTTTCTTGAGGCACGCAAAATAAGTGATGAAGAAATTGAATCTGAAGTTAAAGACTATTTATTAGAGTTCAATTCATCGAAATCAACTAATCCTGCAGTTACAAATGGAAACTTATTACAAATTCTGCAAGAGTACGAGAAGTATGTACAGGAAACACTAGCAGGTGAACATGGAAAGACTCCTCAATTTTACATGATTTACATTACTTTGGTAGATGATTATCTAATGTTAAATCGCAGCATCAGATTACCACATTTCGATCTGTTCAAATATATTTTATCTCGAATTTCAAGTATTGTCTTCACTTCCAATCAGCAGAATTATTCTCGTTATTTAGTACTGTATCATGAAAATTTGTTACGAGTTCAAAACCCTCATCCAGGCTTAGAGCAACAATTAAAAGAAGGTTAATTTGGTGTTAAAAGAACCGATAAACCATTCTCAAGACAAGCAATCGATTTATCTTTAGAACAGACGATAAACGCCGACGCAGCAAATAAGTTAACAGGAATTAGTTATTTGACGAATTCGCTCGGAGCTCGACAGCGGTGGTGCAAAAGTCACAGCATTCGTTCGACTATTATTACTTTCATGATGGATAAAACTGGTATATGCAAATCGCAAGACATCACAGCCGATTGAGGAACTAATAGAATTAAAAAACATAGCCATCAAGAGTGCTAACTTTTATTTCTCACATGAAACAAAACTTAAATCCGTTCTCAGAAAATGTTGACAAACTACGTTTGTACAACATTACAACTGGTCAGGCTGTGAACGAAGATGTTTAGAAATTTTTACTAAATGTAAGGGAGTTAGGCATAATAACTCATGTATTGGAGAAAGAAATAGAAAGTTCAGAGCCTGCAACATGTGACGTCATAGTTTATGATGGTTTCTTCATCATTCATTCATTGAAAGATGTACCTCTTTCCTTTGGTAATATTGCACAGAAAATACTACGTGTGTTCACGAAAACTGATGCGAAGATTGTAATAATTTGTTTTGATCGTTATTTTTCTCCATCTATTAAAGACAACGAGCATTTACTAAGGGGCAGATTAGAAGGCAATAGATATGTAATCCAAGGACCAGATCAAAAACGCTCGACAAATTTCAGTAAAGATTTACAAAACATTCATTTCAAAGATGCGCTGGTTCAATTCCTGTGCGACCATTGGAAAGAAGATCATATGGCTCCTTTCTTTGCAGGGAAAACTATATACATAAATTATGAAACTTGTTATAAGTATGAAGTTATTAATGATAAAGTACAACAAACAGAAGAAAGTGATTTATCATGCCCGGATCACGAAGAAGCAGATACTAAAATTGTTTTTCATGTGTGCAAGGTGAACTTTGATGCTAGAGTTACAATAAGATGTTCCGATACCGATATCTTGGTAATAATGCTTGGGAACATGAGTGCATTAATAAAAAATCTGCAGATCTCGATGTTTGTGAATACTGGAAATGCACGCAGATACATCAACATCACGGAATTGTACAACAAATTGGGTGATGAATTATGTAAATCATTACCAGGATTTCATGCTCTCACGGGTTGTGATTTCAATCCTGCGTTTTTCAAAAAGGGAAAGAAAAAGCCCTTTGAATTACTCAGAAAATCGACTCAATACATGAAAGCGTTTCTGGAAATTTCCAATTGGTCGAGTGCAAATTTGGATGAAAATTTTACAATATTGGAAGAGTTTATATGTCGCATGTATGGGTATAAAACTATCAATGACGTAGATTTGGTACGAGAGTGGCCCAATTTATGAAAGTATACAAAATAACAAGAAATGAAGATATCCTGAAAGAGTGGATCAGAATTTCGAAGGCTCTGCACTACCACCTTGCAGATCGGAATTACGTCAACATTTATTAAGAAGTACCTATATAGCTCAAATATGGACTCATGCTTACCATAAAAAACCTATTTCTTTATCTCTCCGACTCAGTACGGGTGGAGAGAAGAAGATGGAAAATATGTATTTAAATGGTTCGAAGGTGATCAATTACCTTCTATAGATAGTATAACCGATGCCATAAAAGATCAAGGTGAAAATATTATAGGTATTTGTTCACACTTATTTTTATGAACATTATATACACTTTTTATCCCAGATTTTATATTCATGCATTTTTTTCAGATAACTTAGAAAAAACAGATTCGCGAGATGATGAGGAAGAAGTAGAATCCGGCGAGATTGCGCTAGAAGATGGCAGCGATGAAAGTTCACTGGAGGCCAGTAATTCTGAATACGAAGATGAGGAAGCATAATTTTTTACAAAATCATGGTTATTATGATTTGAATTTGTATATAGTGAAGCAACAAATAATTTCAGAATACTGGTAATATACAAAATTATACTTCATACATTTCCATTTATTAATTAATTAGTCAATTACCTGCGTTTCATATAATCAAATTCATCATATGTAGTCTGCTGCATTTCAAAAATACGATATTATATTCCTGAATTACAAACAAGTAGTATTACAAAATTATTTTAATTATTAAACTGTTACTTTGAGTGTGAAACTTCGTCTTGCTATTTATGATTCAATAAATATGATTAAAGTCATAGTATCCAGTCTGAAATTAATTCAGGTGATAGTTAGCAGTTTATATAATATGAATATAATCGTCAGACGGCACGAAAGTGGTGGGAAGTCCGTCAGTTGGACCGCAAAAGACGTCCCGCGCTCATGCATTTGAACGCTGCGCTACACTCCAAAGGCCCAACTGACGGACTTTGCCCCACTATCGTGCGGTCTGACGATTATTTTTATAAAATAGACATAGTAAATATCCAACAAAACAATTTTCGTCGTGGATCAAATGACTTTGTAGAACATTTTTTTCGACAACTTTATCAACCCCCCACAAGTCAACGCCCCGCTACTTGATGGTCTGACGATCAGTTACGTTATTAACAATATAGGAACTACTAATGTTAAAAAATTCAGACTGGATCAAATGATTTGTTAAAAAGTGACACTACCTCCCGTACTATTCCATTGTGTTTGGGGAGTCGTCAAACAGGCATCCTAGGCTTCCAAAAGTGCAAATTCTGTACTAGGATGACTGTTTGAAGACTCCCGTTGGATTACTTTAATCCGGTCATTAGACCATTTAACGACTTTTATTTCTCCGAAAATGGCAGTGGAGGGGATACACGTAGGTTACAGATATATATATATATATACCCAGGGACTCTGATTCCGTCGCTGGTTAGCAAGGGTAAACGCCACTGTAGCTAATGAGGGCGTGAGAATTAATTGTTCATTGGCTAGTTGTTTACAAATTACATTTTAGAAAGTCCCTAGCGACAGAATCCGTGACCCTGTGCGTATATTGAATAATACTGAAATGCAGATGAATAGTAATGAAAAATAATATATATTGTTGTATAACACATTAGTAACAATGTACTGCATAATATATTGTGATAATAATATATCGTAATAATAATATATTGTTATAATATGTGTTTATCTTTGTTAACATAACATTTGTTGCTCTAGAGTATCATAATCTCATTATATTATGTTATCTTACTGCTTTTTGCAAACATCTTTAGCATAATATATTATTGTAATAATGTTTTTATCTTTATTATTGAATTTTGAAACGATAAGAGAGATACGCATGGAATAGTAAGCTAAACAGTCAGACATAAACATACCAGAACTAAACATATTTTTCTTGGATTTTGTCAAACACTTATGTTATATTTTAATACTAGAGGGCTCCACCCCCTACTCGCTTTTCTCGTCAACCCTCGGGGGGCTGTCGCCCCTGCGCTGCTATCGCGGCGCTCCCCCAAGCTTTTGCAGCAGCATCACGTCGTTACTCTCCTCTCCGTTCAATACGTTGCGTCGGCGTCGTCGTCGCCGTCGCCATCCTCGTAGTCGCCATCATCCTCGTCCTTGTCATCGCCGTCGCCATCCTCGTCGTCGCCGTCGTCCTCGTCCTCGTTGTCGCCGTCGTCCTCGCAGTCGCCATCCTCGTCGCCGTCGTCCTCGTCGTCACCGTCGTGGTTGTGGTTGCCATGGGAACAGCTGATTGCTTGGCGAAAAATGCTCAGAAATTACATAAAAAAATTATTATAAATTAACCGTGCATTTTGTCATGTCGGTTCTCGCATCAATTTTATAGTAAACTTTTTCCGCTACAAATTTGTAGCTGCATTTGTTTGATTGAGTAAATAATATAGGAGAAATGAATGATTAAAGTAGCTTAGGGCCAGAATTTCGATAGTTTTTAATTAATTATAAATTTTCCCGGGAATTTTGACAAATGATACATTTTGATATGTTAATATTGGAACCTCCAGCTATCGATTGGTGTACTTTTCATGCCCTGAAGCCCAACTTCTTGTACCGTATGTCCGCGATCAAACAGACCATAGCAAAATTGCGAGTTTAGCATGAGCACCCCCGTGGGTCTCCTCGTCCAATAGAATCACCGGAGAAGCGTGAATAAGCATGCGTAGTCATCCGCGGGTGTTGGCGTCGTCAGAAAGGTCACATCGGTTTCGGATGACTACGCATTCGCATTCACGCTTCTCCGGTGATTCTATTGGACGAGGAGACCCACAGGGGTGCTCATGCAAAACTCGCAATTTGGTATGGTCTGTTTGATCGCGGACATACTGTACACCATATATGCAATGTCTAGATTAACTGCACTAGTTTGAGACTGTAGGAATATATTGCGAATAAAAAACTGTTCGAAACTTTTAAAGTTAGCGCTAGGCTTTTTAATTACACATGAGGCGCGCTAGTTATTTCCGCTCAGAATGAAAAAGTCTATTCAAGAAAGCGTCAAATAATTTTAAGGTTATATTATCGGGGCACAATGTACATGATAGTGCAACATGTACCAGAATATTTATAAAAATAATATCAATATACGTAAAAATGATTCTACTTACTTTTCCGGTCCAGGTCGGCCGTAAATGGCGGGTTCGTGCCTGTGGAGCGCTAAACCACTCTGCTTCAAAGGTACGGAAACGTGTAACGAAAGATCAAGTTCGAATAAACTGGACACTGCACTCACTATAAAACTGATATAAATATATTGAAGTTGATGAGATACAAGACACGTTGATAGTTGATAATCACAAGACAAGCTAAGGAAAGACGCCACGAGCCCCTCGGCTTCTTTTATATATATATAACTGTATAAGTTCGGAACGTGGCGACATTTGGTCGACGGAGGGGATAGCGTGGGTAACGCTATGCGCCCTCATTGGCTAATTAGAGGAGGGTCGGTGGAACAGCCAATTACGCTGGGGCTGGCCGAGTCTGTGTCCAAAGGGCGAAGGTACCGTTGCTAACGGTTTCCCGAGCCCCTCACTCACGAATAAAAAATGACGCATCTTTGTTCTTGACCAAATCTTGAATCAAAATATAAAGTAGATTTGAAAGTATGCCATATACTTCTTCTTTTTCAGGGCGATTTTTCCACCCCACTATGCAATACGATTGTCTCGACTTCGGCATAATGAAAAACAACCTTTCTTTTATAGGATTTGTTACTAATTCTCACAAAATATTAACTTTCCCTATGTACCGTGTAGAAAATGTAACGCTTTTAATGCTTACTCTTGCCACTAGAGTGCACAGCGTCTATGCGCGAACCGACTAGGACGCATGCGCAGCGGCATGCAGTCAAGCGGAAAAAATTGTCTAAGTCCACGAGTGTGCCGTTGGAAAATTTTATGTTTTATTTCGGCTGGAGTGGGGATTCAGTACTAGAACGCCTAAATGATTACTCCTTCGATACTAGCATAAGCGGTTCTCGGAATTTCAATGCTACCCTTTTTGGCTGGAGTGGGGATTCAGTACTAGAACGCCTAAACGTTTACCCTTACGATGCGATCGACGTCGGTTTCCTATTGTGTTTGGAAACACAATGGAATGACCGACGCGATCGACGACTCCGATGACCGTTTGATGACTAAAGGTCCCCATACACGTTCAGTCGGCCGGCCGGCCGTGGCCTGCAGGCCGACTGTCAGTCGGCCGTCAGTCCTGGCCAACCGGCCGCACACACACAGTTAAGGTACCTATGCACGTTCAGTCGGCCGGCCGCTTTCCGCTATGCACACAAATTTAAATGAGAAGTCGCTACCTGCCGGGGGCCTGTTGATTAATAAAATTAAACGCGTGTTGGAGTTCACCGACAGGGATTCGTCCGGCGATGGACTGACGGAAAAATTTTACTCCAGTCTGAAATGTTATGACCTTGCAACCACGCCCTTTCTCGGAAAGGTTAATTACCGGACGGGTCGAAATAATCCGTCTCCCGTATTAGCTATACCTGTATAGGTACCTATTGTAATATATATCGCTATCTTTTTTTATTCTTATTTTATTAATACATTTTAAATATTACTTTTATTAATAAATCCTAGGTATCAGTTTAATGTTCATTAATTTTGGAATAAAATACTTAAATATATTTCTATATAGTTTTACACTTTTCCTTGAAATATTCCTCCTTCAAGGTCAAATATATATATTTGCAAGTCTCTGGGATAATTTTTCCCAGAGCTTGTGGCGAAATAATTGCGCTGAATTTTAAATCCTCCATACTGCGCCCTGTTGCCAAATATCTCAGGATCACCAAAAGCCGTTCTTCTGCGGTAATTGCTTGCCACATTACGGTGTCCTTTTTCGTAATATGTGGCTTTACCAAATTTAGCAAGTACTGGAAACAATTCTCGTCCATCCTCAGGAAATTTTTCAAATCACTTGCACTGGATTGACGAAGTTCACGTACGAGCCCCACGTGAGATAAAGTGCGTTTCTTCAACCACTCTTTCATCCAAATTTGTCTCTTTTTTCGTTTCCTCTGCTGGTTTGTCAAAATAACAAGTGCAGCTGCGTATTCTTTTTGCGACATATTTATACTCTCAATGTAAAATAGTTATGCTACTATCGAAGCCGGTAGAGAACTGACGGACGCATTCAGTGAACAAAATTGTAGGTGTAGTTTGAGTAGGGTAAACGATACAGTCATTGGCCATGTGATAGTGATTGGCCCCCTCTCATAACAAATGCATTCTATAGAAAGAGGAAATGATAAGCCAATTACTGTATAATTTCGTCTGTTTAAAAGGCCAATCACTGGGGGTTTTACCCTATCGATAACCCGCGGCCGACCAGGACTGACGGTCGACTGACAGTCGGACTGACAGTCCACGGCCGGCCGGCCGACTGAACGTGTATGGGGCCCTTAAAATTTCGACTCGCGGGAAGGGTAGTCGAATCCAACGCAGAGTGTGACGTGTTTCGGCAAGGCGGGTACCTGTATACCTGTTCTGGCAGCGGTGCGACGACACTCGGCGTACCGGGGAAGGGATTGACCGGGGAAGCCCGTCCACACCCAATAAACAGATATATTGTCTACCAGTCGAAATCGAAATGTTTGATGAAGATGACACCATTATTGCTTTTGCCGCATTCGTCATTATCGCAACTAAAAAAAAGAAACCATTTAAAAGAAGAAAGATTTAAAAAGAGATGATATCGACATATTGAACCTTGAATTTACAGTGGCGGAAAAAAGTATTCATACGCCGTTCAACGGAGAAATGAATAATTAAAGTAGCTTAGGGCCAAGACTTCAATAGTTTTTAATTAATTATAAATTTTCCCGGGAATTGACAGATGATATATTTAGATGTTAATATTGGGACCTCCAGCTATCGATTGGTGTAATTTCCATGCCCTGAAGCCCAACTTCTTGTACTACCATATATCCAATGTCTAGATTGATTCCACTATGATACAAGAATGGAAAAAAATTGACTCAAATTTGGCCAACACGTTAACAGCTTCAATGCCAAGGCGATTAGCAGCTATTATTAAATTCAAAAGATACCTCACCAAGTATTGTATTGGTTTTGCTATTTTATGTGTATGTTCTCGAAAGTACCAAGTGTATGAATACTTTTTTCCCCGCCTCATTTGATGCTTGCCAAAAGAAATGTCTTATATTTTGTAGTATACATTTTTTCTTCAATAAAATATGTATCATTTGAAAGCTGAAACTACAAGCTATATTTTGATTCCAATAGATATTCATTTATTTTAACTATTTGCAAGTGGATCGTAGTTGAACGGTGTATGAATACTTTTTTCCGCCACTGTATATTCAAGGTTCAATATGTCGATATCATCTCTTTCTAAATCTTTCTTCTTTTAAATGGTTTCTTTTTTTTAGACGCGATAATGACAAATGCGGCATAAGCAATAATGGTGTCATCTTCATCAAACATTTCTATTTCGACTGGTAGACAACATTTCTGTTTATTGGGTGTGGACGGGCTTCCCCGGTCAATCCTTTCCCCGGTACGCCGAGTGTCATCGCACCGAACAGGTATACAGGTACCCGCCTTGCCGAAACACGTCACACTCTGCATTGGATTCGACTACCCTTGGACAGTGTCGATCGACGCGGCTTTATTCCGACCCGTCCGGTAATTAACCTTTCGGGGAAAGGTGCGGGACTGCAAGCGCATTTGCAGCTTTCTCCGAAATATGCCGCTCACCTGACGGCTAGATTAACACTAGGATGCACGACGGTGGTCTGTCAGTCCACGCAATCCATGCTTTTGCATAGACTGACAGAACACCTCGTACATCCGAGTGTTAAACCCTAGATTAGTGAGGTATTTCGATTGCGATGATACTGAGCAGTGAGAGTCAATACTCAGAATTCCGACTACCGTTTGTCGGAACACTTTTATTTAACAGCGTTTCCGCGTTAACACAAATATAGCAACAAACGTAAACAGACAAAATAACACCGAAAATACAAAACCCACCTGCAAATCAAGACAAGAAATTCGCTGCTACACGCATGCGGGCGACCGAGCGGTAGCGTTATAAAGTTGGAGTGTTGTTCATACATTCAAGTATTTGTGCCTACCACATACAAATTATCTGATCGCGCCTGTTTTACTGAAGTCAAACTTTCTGGCTTGGGCAAGTAAACGATTTTGGTTTTCATGCCCAGTTTACTTGTGCAAGTCGGACTGCACAAGCCAATTTGCGCAAATTGTATGAGCGTAAAAACGTACGCCAACAACGTGCAAATTATTTGACTGCGCCAAATTTACTCAAGTAAAACTTTCTGGCTTGGGCAAGTGAACGATTTTGGTTTCCACGCACAGTTTATTTGTGCAAATCGGATATGCACAAGCCAATTGGCGCAAATTGCATGAACGTGTAAATCGGCCTTTAGTTTGGGATGATAGTAAGAAATGATGTAGAAGTACCCTTGCGACGAAACACATATTAACACAAACTTAACCCTCTTCTGTGGTTATCGGCCTAAGTCGGCTTTCAGCCGACGGAGTAGGGGCGCCCAATCATACGCGCTGATTGTCCCCACTACTCAACTATGCCCGCTTCGCATACAGCCAGGCTCGTAACATCACGCGATTAAGTGGGTCCGTTTGGCCCCTAACGTTAATAACGTTCAGGGTGGCCACATACTCTGGAATTCTGGAAAACCTGGAAAAGTCAGGGAATTTTTCAAATCTGGAAAAAGTAAGGGAAAAGTCAGGGAATTTTGCGTAAAATCTGGAATTTTCATTTGAACGTACCTTGTATTTTTTAAATTTTTTTTAAAAGTTCGATTTGCGGATAAAACAGAACTTGATTCATTTAGGTGGGAAAGTCTACACAATAATTGTGTATGAAAATTCTAAAGAAACTTTGTGATTCGTTGATGACACGTAGTCCATTGAAATTCAGACTAACGAAAGGAATTTCTTTTTTGGATCCCCAAATTGTGACAGAATCCAACTTACGCTACAAACGACTGCAGTTAGCTTTAGAGGTTTTCACTGAGTCTAACTGGATTTCAGGTATCACTGCAGATAAAATAGATAAACAGTTCAAAGCGGTTTGTGCTACTGAATTATTTTCCACAATATTAACGAGTTTTTCTGAGATCAGACTGGATCACCTCTGGATACATGAGCTAATACCCAAGACGTCAGACTATGAGGAACTTCGATAATTTCTCAAAATGGTTTTCATTTTATCACACGGAAATGCCTCGTTGGAAAGAGGTTTCTCAGTCAACAAGGAGTGTTTGGTCGAAAATCTGAGCGAACAATCACTGGTAGCCCAGAGACAAGTGTATGATTCAGTCACTGATCTTGGTGGGATGGAAAATGTGGGTATAACGAAGCAGTTGATGCACTCTTGTCGCAATGCTCGTAACCGATATGGCAAAGCACTAGAGAGAACAAAAATGCGAGTCAAAAAATCGTGAGGAAGAAGAAAATGAAAAACGACTCACAAAATTGAAGCTGAAAGCACTGGCCGCTGAGAAAGCAAAAGTATTGCAAGAAACTCAACAAAAATTGTCTGCAATAGACGAAGAAATGAGAGAATTAAAGTGAAATAACAGAAAAATTAATTTTACCTTTAAGGAAACAATGAAATTAAATCTTTGCCAAAAAATAAAGTTTAATAAACTGACATTTTTGTGATAAAAAATATATTTATATATATTTAATGTTATTTCTAATAAAAAAAGTGTTCTATGTTTGTACTAATAAAAAAATATATGAGGTTTGAATATAAAAAAATAAAGAATTTTGCTTATTTTTCGGTCTGGAAAACCTGGAAAAGTCACAGAATTTTTTCAGCCAGATTCTGTGGCCACCCTGGAATTATTTGTAATATTTTAATAAGATTTTTTACATTTAGGGCCGGTTTTACTAACACGGTATAAACGCGGTATAGCGCTATACCGCGTTTATACCGTTTTGGTTAAACCGGCCCTTAAGGACCCCAAAGTTACGGCACTGACTAGCGCGAAATATACTCTTTACGCTAGTGGCCCGTGTAGGGTCGAATGCTCCGCCTGGCAGAGTGGCCGAAGAGTGGGGGAAACACCTATTCGCAGAAGAGGGTTAAGGGGTTATACGCAGTCAGGATTTTCAAAAAATCGATTTTTTTTTAAATTTTATTTTCGTAATGTACATATATTTATGTATATACACAGAAAATTTCATGTCAATCCGACGATTATTCTCGAAGTTACACGTACATTTGCAAAGACATCTCGGAGCGTTAGAAACTAGGAGCAGAGGCCCAAGAGGTAGCGCGGTAGCTAATTTTACAAATAGCGGCAGCTAATTACCTGGAATGCGCTTTGATACCGTTATGCCTTATTTCAGATACCCAAACTGTTATATTGAAAAGTAATCAGTCTAAATAGCGAAGCCAAGCAGTAAACTCGTACGTTCGTTTATATTTTCTGTTGTGATTTCTCTGTGAAAATGAAGTGTAGTAGAGAAAAGAGAGCATCTTCCAAGGTGCAAAAGTCGAGACCAAAAAAGCGAAGAAATATTTTTAATCCGAAGACAGCTGAGACGGATAAAAGTAGTTTTAGTGCCTCAGCGAAACAATTTAAAATGCAAGAAGAAATCTTCGTTCCGCGTGATTCGTCTGTCGAATATCGAATTTTGAACTTTATTACAGTGTTTGCGGTAATTTCTAAATATGTGAAGTGTAAAATCTGTGACGGAATTGTGAAGTTTGAAACTGCTTTTGAACGAGGACTTGGTTTTAAAATTGTTTTGTTATGTGATAAGTGTGCAGTTCGTACCATAGATTCTAGTCCTTTTACTATGTGTAACGTGCTGTTGAAACTTTAAACGCGTTTTTCTCGAAACTGCGTTTTTGAAGTCGGTGAGCAAGATATCTCGGAAACGGCTGAACCGATCAGTCTCAAATTTTTACACAAGCTTTTTAAGTCTATTTTTTAGTAATTGATCGAAGGTTTTTTCTGGCCGATTAATATTTTCCATTTTATGAACAATTTAAGGTCTAAATTTATGTCGAAAATCGATACTTTTGTTTTGAGTAGCCGCAATTTTGTCAAAAATTAATATTTTGCTTATTCCTTCGATTAAATACTAGATAATACCTTATATTATCGAAATTTGTTTGGTTTTTTCATTTTAGATGATGCAATCCAGAGATATCGTGCTCACCGCAAGACGCCTTTTTCTTAGAGGAGCTCCTAGAGATCGGTTCTAGCAGCTTTAAAAATAAATATTTTGACAAATGAAACATATGAAAGTAAAGTTAAAAGTTGTCACAATATGTATATAAATTTTTAAGTCAATAAATTTAAATGTCTTCCCAGGAAAAATTCTTGAAAAATCGGTATTTTTCGGCCTTCTGACTGCGTATAACCCCTTAAGTCACTTGATACATTTTGTAAATCGGTCACAATGTCGAAGCGGCATGTTTCGGTGAATTTAGGCTGTTAATGAGCTCGCAGCCTGGCACCTTTCCCGGAAGGGTTAATTGCCGGACGAGTCGTAATTAACCGCTTCCCGCAATACCCATTCTAATTGATACCGCTATACTTAGAATATTAAATCAGCTTTGTAAAGGGGAAAATAACGAATTCAATACATGACCGATCGGGAAAATCTAACACCTGGATTATATATCAGGTATAGAAAGTCGCATCATCATTCGGCATAGCCCGATCCCTCTATAGTCGGGGAGCTGGCGTCTAAAATGTGCAAGAGTTTTCTCAAAGCTAATTTTTTGAGATCAGGTTACTTTTTAGTGATGGAAAGTAACTGTAGTCAGCACTTCCGGTACCGGGACATCTGGCGCTGGGACGCTCGCAAAGGTGTCATATTAATCAACATCTCTAAACTGTTTTCTTAAAGCTCAAAATTCATAGAAAATGAGCAAATATAATATAAAACAAGAATCCAACAGTCAGTCAGCAAAATATAGGGACACGTGGCGTCAGCGCTACTTCATATCTGCCTGTCAAAAAAATGACGTGTGTCAAAGTCTTTTCTCAAGGCTAAAATTCTCCAAAACATTAATTAAAACTATAAAGTTAATAAAGGAGATAGTCAGACTCATTTATGATAGAACCACATCAGTCAGCAGTCGATAGATGTGAGAACGGTAACTGCGCACATTAGTATGCCTTTTCTCAATACATATCATGTATTTTATATAAAAAATAATTTTAATTCTTTCTTGATAATTGTAATTGTTTAGAATGAAAAATGATTTTAAAAAATTCTATACATGTTAATGTTTTAAAGTAACGTTTAAAGCAGGTTGTACTATGAAGTTATGAATTTTTTAAGAAAAGACTGACACACGTCATTTTTTTGACAGGCAGATATGAAGTAGCGCTGACGCCACGTGTCCCTATATTTTGTTGTCTGACTGTTGGATTCTTGTTTTATATTATATTTGCTCATTTTCTAAAAATTTTGAGCTTTGAGAAAACAGTTTAGAGACATTAATTAATATAAATGATATGTATTGAGAAAAGGCGTACTAATGCGCGCAGTTACCGTTCTCAAATCTATCGACTACTGACTGACGTGGTTTTATCATAAATGAGTCTGACTGTCTCCTGTATTAACTTTATAGTTTTAGTTAATGTTTTGGAGAATTTTAGCCTTGAGAAAACTCTTTGACACGCGTCATTTTTTGACAGGTATGAAGTAGTGCTGACGCCACATGTCCCCATACTTTGCTGTCTGACTGTTGGATTCTTGTTTTATATTATATTTGCTCGTTTTCTATAAATTTTGAGCTTTGAGAAAACAGTTTAGAGATGTTAATTAATATGACACCTTTGCGAGTGCCCCAGCGCCAGGTGTCCCGGTACCGGAAGTGCCGACTCTACAGTTACTTTCAATCACTAAAAAGTAACCTGATCTCAAAAAATTAGCTTTGAGAAAACTCTTGCACATTTTGGACGCTATCTCTTGGACTACTATGATCAAGGACGAGCAACCGCTGCTCATTGTCAGACCCGTTAGCGGGAATTGCCCAGCGTCAATCTCTTAGTGCAGTCAAAATAGCATATAAAATGCAAATAAATTCAGGTAGGATAAAACCTATACCAATCGATAGGGAAAAATCCCCTGAAAAACATCAAAAGATCCCAAACAACTTTGGCCTGGAAATATGTGTAATTAATGAATAAATATCAAGAATTGCGATCGAGCGTCCTTTGAACGCTGATATTTCTCGTTCAATGGGCTCAAAAGTAGAACTACCATTTTTTAGGGGGGGGGGGGGGGGGGGTTGCTACAAAAACCGAGCGTAAATCCCTAGTTGAAAGTGTTTCGTTTTAGTTTTATTAATGTTTTAAGCTTTTGCAGCGTCTTGAACGCCAAACGATCAGCTGATTATTTGGCTCCACCCCTTGGCTACGACGGTCCGGTCACGCGATACGCGCGCTGCGCGCGGATTTTAAACTGCTATTCGTACATTTATTCATACATTTTTCTATATTTTTATTAATAAATAGTAAAACAAAACTTGTTTTGAAAAATTCATTTATTAAACAGTAAAATAAAGGTAAATACAACAAATAAAACAAAATAAGAAGGATAAAGAAAATTTGATCGATCGAACAATAACAATTGAATCGGTGTGTAATGCTTATTTTTTTATTTATACAATTAACTTACACATTTCTCTATATTTTTATCGGCAAATAGTAAAAAATTGTGTTACTTTCGCAATATTTATTGAACAAATGAGTTAATATAAAAAATAGATATAAAGAAAGTATTTAAGAGATGGAAGGAAAAAATTATATTGTGTATTAATCAAAACGGTCAAAATAGTTTTGTTTTAATATTTATTAATGAAAATATAGAAAAATGTATTAATAAATGTACGCACAGCAGCTTGAAATCCGCGCGCATCACGTGATCGGGCCGTTATAGCCAAGGGGTAGAGCCAAATAATCAGCTGATCGTTTGGCGCTCAAGACGCTGCAAAAGCTTAAACATTAATAAAACTAAAACGAAACACTTTCAACTAGGGGTTTCCGCTTGGGTTTTGTAGCAAATTTTCCCCGCTACAAAACGGTAGTTCTACTTTTTTAATTGAGCCCATTGAACGAGAAATATCAGCGTTCAAAGAACGCTCGATCGTAATTCTTGTTATTTATTCATTAATGTAGGATTAGAAGAGTAGCGTAGACGTTTCTAGAACTAGAAGAGTGAAGAATGCAAGAGACCCGACTAACGGCCGGCTAGACCGTTTCCGGAAAGCGGGGAATCACACGGTGCGACTTCACTGCGACAGCAGTGTGACAAAACTGTCGCACTCGGTCGAGAGTAGGTCGCACGCGGCAAATCAGCATGGAGACGCAGCGAAGCACTCACACGGTGCGACTCGCCGACGACGCGACGCGACAGTCGCAATGCGTCGCAGGTACCGCCGACAAAATTGTCGCAGGCAGCACTCACACGGTGCGACTTCCCTGCGACAACAGTGCGACACGCACCTCGCGCTTGTCTGTATGCCATCTACAGTGGCGGTGTCGTTGTGTTAGTTTGTCGCGCATCTGCTCACACGGTGCGACAAAACTGTCGCAGGAGAGTCGTCGATTGTTGCGACAGCGTGCGACAGTATTGTCGCACTGCTGTCGCAGTGAAGTCGCACCGTTTGAGTTAGACCTAAGCGAGGGACCCGAATGACGCGTACTTTCCGGGAAACAGAGTACGAGGAAGGCGAGGGGCCTGAGTAGCGGTCAGCGAGGCCGCTCCTCATATCAGGAATAAGGGATGGATGGAGAAGGATAGACGGGAGTAGAGAAGAGTTCGGAAGATATAAGCGGAGGATAGAGAGAGTGCAGAGAGATTCGAGATTTGGTTTTTGCAAAGAGAGATTCCAGACGTACCGTAAAAGCGGACAACTTCGACACTTTTTGAAGGTTTTTTGGGATTTTCGCCTTTCTATATTTTTTTTTACAAACAAGTGAGTATCGGACGTGTGCAATGTGGAAATTCTGCATTACGTACAATGGATTTTATTTGAAAATGTTGTACCGTTTGCGAGTTGGGGGGTGATTTATTTGGTGTCAAAGTTGTACGCAGTCGCGTCCAACTTCGACATATCCCTAATTTATATAATAAATTGAAGTAGACCATGTATTAAGGCAACTTCGAAACCTAATATTGTAAATACAAGTCTATGGAACATTTTTCTTCCCACCAAAAAAAAAAAAATATATATATATATAGACAAAGATGCTCTTGCACGACTGATGGTAGCAGTTAACCGTTATGTGAGGTTATGTCTGGCCATAAAATGCACCATAAAGTCCTTACCGGGCATGTTATTGGGAAAAACCAAGTTGATATAGCCCTGTTTATCAAGGTAGCCCTTGATTATTAGGCGAATATCCAGCTTAGTCAATGGATACGACCATTTCACTATTCACTTATTGTATCGACAATCAGTTGCTCCTCGCGAGGTTTTAGAGCTGTTGGGTGGCCCACTGTGTACATGTGCCATCCATGGAATTTATCTAAAAGAGTTATCCGCGGTACCCCATGTATTCTGCTCGCCGCTGCCACCGTCATGCCCTCCACAACATCTATCAATGCATTTTCAATGGCTTGAGGGTTGTATCGCCGATAGCTACGCCCGCCCACCACTTTTCGCACTTTTCTCGGCATTTCTGCAACACAAAACCCTTCAGCAATAAGTGTAAACAAGTATCAATCTTAACTTCACTTTTGCTGGCCACAGAGAATATGACATGTGGAAGTGCCGCGCCGATGTCGAAGTTGCCCGGTTTTACGGTACAGATTCGGAGTGTGGAGTGTGGTGTGAGTGATTTGAGTGAAGTTCACGGGCCCATGTATATATTTCTTGTATATGGGGCATTCCATGTCAACTTTTAGTAGTAGAAACTTTTGGGTCTCAGATTTAGTTGTTAATTTTTTTTCAAGTCTATAATCAATATAAAAACTGGCCTAAATTTTCAGAACGATTCCATAAGTCGTTCAGCTATTTAATTTTATATTTTTCATTTTTTTCCTTTCATCGCGATTTACGGCTTAAATTAACACAATATGAAAAAAATGACCCAAATGCAAAATTTGTATTTTTTTTGAAGATTTCGAAAATTTTTTTTTCATATTGCGTTTTTTCTTGAAAATGGAAACAAAAAATATTGTATCTCAAAACCGACATTTTCAATTTTCATGTTTTTTTTACACTAAATTTCTACATCTTTTAGGGTAATTTTGAGAGTACTTACAATTAGAAAGTGGGGCCTCCCATAGACATTTTGTAATGAATTTTTTAGTGATTTGAAAGTTAAATTTATAATTTTTTTTATTGTAAAATTTTATTTTACAATCTGAACACATTCACTTCCGCTCTAATTTAGATACATTTTGCCCCATCCCAACTTCAAGTTAATAATTCTAACAATAACGAATTAATGAATTGATGGGTGGCATAAACCGGGCGCTCAGTCCTGTTGGACTATTGTGCCCGGGCCCCAACTGGGGCAGCCCAATCAAACGTGATATCGGGGTATGTCGGCCTCCCTCGCAAGGCGCAGAAGCCCACTCACCCCGATATCCCCAATATCGACGTCATCAACAAAGGGGGCCCCCAGGATAGTAGTCCTTGGGTCCATCAACCTCTCGCAATGCGCCAGTACGTGCAGAGAAGTCTCCTCCTCATGACCACACCTGGGGCATATGGTCTCCGTACAGAGGCCCATGTTCTTCAGGTGCTTCCTCGTGAGCCAGTGCCCAGTGACCAGCCCCACGACTAATCGAAGCTGGGTCCTATCCAGGTTCAGCAGCGTGTTGCTCAGCTTCCTAGAGGGTCCCCTGAAGACCTCGTGTGATGAGGGGCCTCGTGTGTCTCATGCCGGGAGACTATGCCCAAAGGTCGGCGAAGCGGCCCTTAATCCAGTTATGAGCCGCCTCCCTCACAGTCCCCATTGAGACACCTATTATCCGTCCGGCCTCAGGGTTAGGCTGCGCAGAGCCTAACCGAGCCAGCTCGTCGGCTTTCTCGTTGCCATGGATTCCGGTATGACCAGGCACCCACAGCAGCTTTACCTGATTCTCATAAGAGAGTTGCTCCAGCAGATTCCTACAGTCCCGGACCAGCTCTGACGTGGCTCTCACTGAGGAGAGCGATCCGAGCGCAGCCCGGCTGTCACTGCAGATATGGATATGCTTGCCCTTGTAGCTCTTGTTCAGCATGAATCTGATACAGGCCCAGATGGCAAACACTTCTGTCTGGAAAACCGTGACGTCGCTGCCCAAGGCGAAAGATAGTTCCACCCTAGGCCCGCCACACCAGATTCCCGCCCCGGCTCCTATCCCCATCTTGGACCCGTCCGTGAACCAGACGAGTCCCTTCGGAGACAGAAGGCCATTTTTGTCCTCCTCCCAAGACGATCTGTCCGGAAGGAGAACATGGAATCGACGCTGAAAGAAGAAATATCTCTCCTGGCATCGATCCCCCTTCTATGAAGCGAACCTTTCCAGCACTCCGTTCCCCCGAAGGATCGCGGCGGGCCCCCTAGCCGCCTGTCTCCAGTGTCCACTGAAGTGCAGGCGCAGCGCCGTCTTCCTCGCCCCATCCTAAGCCACACAGTGTTTCAAATGTCGAAAATTCCGGCGAAATCGGAAAAATCGATATTTTCTTTTAATGTAAGTAACGGTAGAATATTATAGGGAGGGTTTTGCCACGCACTATGCCGAAAACCCAAAAGGCTAATTTTGTATACCTGCTGTTGTACATCAGTTCAAAGTTGACGCTCGTGGAACGAAGCAGGTTAGGCCGAGTTACTCCGAAATAGTGTCAGTTCTTTGAAAGTGTATATTTCGTGTTTGGTGTGTCCGATTTTTATGCGGTTTGATGGACAGTGTCCCTGAAGGTATGTAGAATTCAAATATATATATCTTTTTAATAGATGTTGATTTAATCCGTACTAAAAAAATGTACAAGATCGGCTTTTCATTATGTTAAACTTACAATTGAACGTGTCGTATTATAGAGCTATACTTTTATTACAGCTTATTACCGCTTTCTCTTAAAATGCAATATGTAGGTTAGACTATTTTTCATCAAATATTGCAAGAAGTAGCTGCTTATAGCTGCCTATCGTAATTCCAACCAACTTTATGTCGAGCCGTACGCTCGTGCATAGGTATAAATGCACAGCATGTCATAAGACTCTAGGAGTTATTTTCGCTTAATCGGTCAAGCGAAAATGAAATTTTGATACGTTTCAAATAAACGATATTTCAATGTATTTGTAAAGTGTCTTCAATTGTAATTTATTGTATAACTCTTTTGTTCCACGTTAAATTACATTTTGTTCATATTGCAGGTTCAGTTACCGGGCGTGTGGTGTACAGTAGAAATGAAATATTCCACATGATATTAAGGACAATTTTAAGCTGAGTTTAAATGAGCAGCTTTCAATAGTCGAAAAAAATTTGTGTACTAAGATTGGAGCTCATTTCGAAATACATGCAGATGAAAAGGCTTCTCTAAAAATGCTGTTGAGCAGAATGAGATCGAAGTGGCAAGCAGTTAATAGAACAGTTGGAACTTTTCATAAAAAATATGAAAATTGGCTAAACGCAACAATAACTATTACGGTGAGAACGATGAAGAGATTACTGTAAAATACAAGCGCGCACACTATTGCACGCACACACACGCATGAATCTAATAACTTAGGCTACAACGTTGTTGTTTACTTGGCAGAATTCCTTAACGACCGTGACCAAAGGAGTCGAAATATCTGGAAAACGGTCTGCACCTTCACCGTCGTTTTCCCCGGAACCGGGTACATCGGGTCGACCTCGCTCGACGTTTGAAGAAGCTAGTGAGAGATCAAAGAGACGTAAATCGGAAGCATTGCTCTCAACCAACAGCACCGCACAGCTGGCGCATGCAACTCAATTGGGCCTACGCAAATCCGGGGCTATTGAAGCTTCAAATGTTGTGAAGGATATTATAACAAAGTCACCAACGCGAGCTGCAAAGTTCCAAGCCACTTTAAAAAAATCGGTAATTCCATGTCCCGTTGAAATGCCTCCTGAAGTCGCATTGTCACTAATTCTCGAGTCTAAATTAACTGTATCGGCTTATTTAAATCACAGAAAACTCGCGATACAGTATAATGCCCCTATATATCCCTCTTATCACAAAGTTTTAGACGCCAAAAAGCGCTGTTACCCATCGGGAATCGAGATAACTGAGATCAGCGCGGAAGTAAAATTACAGCAACTCTTAGATCACACATCTGAAAGGACTGTACTGGCACAAAGTGATGTCATTAAAGCGTTTCCGTGTCCGGAAACAGTAGCAAATCTTACATTAATTGCAAAATGGGGATGCGATGGGAGTTCTGGGCAAAGCGAATATAAACAGAGTTTTAGCGATGAGAATAGCTCAGACGCGAGTATTTTCCTTGTATCGCTAGATCCATTGCGAATTGTTGCCACGTGCAAAAAAACGCAAACGGAAATACAGGTGTGGAAAAATCCGCGACCTTCGTCTCCTCGCTATTGCAGACCTATAATGGTACAATTTGCGCATGAAACTGTAGAGTCGATTCGAAACGAAAAGCAGCTTATTAACGAACAAATTAAACGTCTTATTCCCTACGAAACTGTTGTTGATGGAAAATCGATTGCAATTGATTATAAAATGTTCTTCACCATGATCGATGGTAAAGTGTGTTATTCGGTAACTGGTACAAGTTCGACAATGAGGTGCTATTTGTGCGGAGCCAAGTCAAAAGATTTCAATAACCTTGAGCTTGTTCGTGAAAAAAAAATCGACTCTTCATATTTGTGTTTTGGCTTGTCCTCGTTGCATGCGTGGATTCGCTTATTTGAATGTTGTCTGCATATTGGGTACAAGCTAGGCATTAAGCAGTGGCAAGCGCGCGGGAAAGAAGCTAAAGAGATAGTCGCGGAAAGGAAGAAAGCCATTCAGAATGGGTTTAAAACGAAATTATCTCTGAAAGTTGATATTTCGAAGCAGGGATTTGGAAGCTCAAACGATGGCAATACTGCTAGGCGTTTCTTTGAAGCTGCGGATGTTTCTGCTCAAATTTTAGGAGTGTATGTCCAGCTAATAAACCGATTCCATGTTATCCTACAAGTACTCGCATGCTGCTTGGAAAAATTCTGATAAATCAACTAGTAACCTTGGCACTGCAATTACATGTGTATATGTAAGCTGGCACTTGAGTAAAAGTACTTTGACGTAAACGTGCACGTGGTTCGGAATTTTGACGATTTTTATATATTTTTTGTTATTATTAGAATTATTAACTTATAGTTGGGATGGGGCAAAAAGTATCTAAATTAGAGCGGCACTGAATGTGTTAAGATTGTAAAATAAAATTTTACAAAAAAAAATTGTAAATTTAACTCTTTCAAATCACTAAAAAAATCATTACAAAATTTCTATGGGAGGCCCCACTTTCTAAGTACAGTACTTAATCTGACGCGCTCGAGTATTTCTAACGATCGATTAATTTTACTATTCTGATCGGTTGCCCTAGATGCGCGGTCTTATATAAAGGGTTTATACAGAATGTTCCCCTCTATACACGCCTGCGTAGCACATTGCATATCGGTAGGCGCTATCGGATCCAAGATGGTTCCCTAAACTTCGGAGACAATACCGACAGCCCAGACACGAACCAAATAGACGTTTCAGTCCGAAAAACATCGGTCATCTCAATAGTGGTGAATGTGACAGACGCTCTGACAGATAGTTTGATAATAATCGTTTGGATTTTTTTCGAATAATCAAGATAGTGAACGGAAGCAGCGCTATTTTTCTCGGGTTGTTTGTGCGTAAAGAGCAGGAAAGAAGACATCAGTATCTCAGAAGAAGTGCCATCAGATAAGTTACTTCCTAACTGACCGTCTTAACCTCATTTTGATCACGTATGAAGGACAAATATCTTTGTGGTTATTCTATTTTTTGTTTTCAGCGTCATGCGAGAACGGGACGAGAATTGATGGAAATTTGACTTCGAAGGTGTTCGAAGTGATGACCATTGGTATCAATGCACTGCTTTACCTTCCGTAAATGTAAGTTCATTTTAACTTTTTGACCTTCGTTGACCTTCAAAGACCTTAATGTTGCATATCATTGGATTCGTCTCGATAGCCGCTATCAGAAAATAAGTACCAAAATATAGCACCCTATTTAAAACAACAAAGTTGACCTTCAAATCTCTGAAGTGACTCCACCTTTTTTTTTTATAGAAGGGGAAATGCGTTTACGCACCATCCCCAGGTTTGGCCAGAACTCGGAGGTGTGTGGGACTCGGGTGAACCCGCGACGAGAAAGTGCAAGGTCGCGGATCCCAATACCCACTAAACCCTTCTTGCCTTCTCGGCTCCTTCCCTCCGCTTGCGCAAAGGGCTGGAGATCTCCGGCACTGCCTCTTCAAGAAAAAGGGCCACCGTCCAACGGGATCCCCGGGGCGAGAGCGTGTCGCTCACATCAACATTATCAATCAAATGATTGTGGCCTGCGACATCGGTGGAAGTCACGTCGAAGTCAACCGCCGCTGCAGCTCTCAAAGAGAGCGCCCGCAGGACCTCAACGACACCACGTGTTGGTCATCGATGATGGCAGCGCGGATCATAGCACAAGCGGCACATCCCATATGCGCCGCTGCGCACACGCACGCTCGCATCACCGAGGATGATGATGAAGGAAAGGATGATTGGGATGAGGTACACACGCTCGCGCGCGAGCACCTTTGGAAGCGGTGATAATTGATGATTGCTAATGATTATGTGCAAGATGAAGAATTTAGTATGTGTAAACTATAAGGTATGACCGAAACGAAATTTGTAACGGGGTAAATAAAAATAGTAATAATGATGTCCCGATGTAAAACTGTGTGAATAAACAAAAGGAAGAGCTATGAGTTTAATGACGTCGCGATATGCGGTGATAATGGTGATGGGGGAGGGGAGGAAGCTAATGATCGTCGACCACCATTGAGTATACGCGCGACATCGCACGCACGTATACGCATAATGCTCACGCACGCGTCCAGCGCACGCACGCACAAACTCGTAAATTCGCGCATTTTCGTACGCCCGAAGCGGGCGGCACAATTTCAACTCGATAACGTTGTGTGCCGACACAACGCTATCAGGGCTACCGAAAAATGATAACATCGCCGTTATCGATACAGCAGCGCAGATTACCGCGGTACGCGCGCGACGCGGAATCCAATGAACCCGTAAGAAATAACTATAACGGAGTAACGCTATAGTGCGCCCGGTGGCGCATTCTCACTTGCCGTCGTCAAATCGCACCCTATGCCGCACGCAGCCAAGTTACACCCGGGGACACGGTATCTGTCGCTGGTGACTTTTTTTAAACGTTATTTTTAAACGTACTAATCAATAATTAATAATCTTCATGCTTTCATTAACGAGAGTAGACGCCACCGTAGCTAATGAGCGCATGAGAATTAATTATTCATTGGTTAGTACGTTTAAAAATAACGTTTAAAAAAAGTCACCAGCGACAGATGCCGTGTCCCTGGGTGTACGTATTCGCTCGCACGCACTCCTAGCGCGAGATTCAATTCTCGCGCGAAAAATTCGTTCGGTACTGATGACCCGAGATGGCGCGTCGAACGCCAGCCATCCTGCGCGTCATCGCCGCCGCCATTGATAGTCGTCTACGTGTCGGTTTAATGGCCATCGCAAGCGTCACCACGCATCGTTGCTGCGCTGCGGGATGACGCTCGCGACTGCCCCGATTAACCATTAAGTACGCTTGATCAACCGGGGATCCGAATTTATCCATAACGCGCGCGATATCCCACACGGGATCGTTCCGCACGACACACTCGCTCAACCATCCGCGCGAACATCGGGCAACCTCGAGTGATTTCCGGAGCGCAGTGAACAGTGAGACAAAACGGGGAAAATGAGGGAAAATGAGACGCGGGACCAAACAAATAAATATAATGAACAAAAGGTTTTTAATGAAGTGAACAAAACGACGGGTGAATAAAAGAATATAAGAAATTACCAAAATAAACTTAACCTAACCTTATTAATGAAAAGAGCGCCCAGGACTCTATCCGATGCTGCAATAGTAATACCAGTACAGTTTGCACACGTTAACGTCGACGTCGTCGTCGTCCCCGACCAACGTATCGGAGACGACGAAAACGTCGGACATTTACAACATAGTGCGCGCTAGTCGCCCTCCCCTTCGTCCTTGGTGACGCGGCCTGAAACCTCAGGCACGACGGCGGTCGGCGACGGCGCCGCCATCGTGGACGTCTGTCACGGAACCCTCCGCCACGACCTCCGAAGTGTGTATCTCACCCGACAGTGACGGTGACTCCGCCGGCAGCTCAACTCCCTCGGCGCCAAGCGTCTCCGACGCACTCCGGCTACACGCTTCCCCCTTCTCAGCGGCGGGCTCCACGCCTCCGTCGGAGGCGGATGGCAGCATCGAGCCTGTCGAGCCCCCGATGACAGTAGCTGCATCATCTGGTCGGCCGCGTACCACCATCGCCGCTCCCGGCGTCGCTCCACTCAAGCCGGAGCCGGCGCCGGCCACATCTCCCCCCGGAGAGGAGGAAACATGGCGTGCGCCAGCTCCAGCACCTCCCTCGTCAGCCCCGACATCCTTGCCATTAGATGCTGGGGCGGCTCCGGACCGGCCAGAATGCCCGGATCCGCTCGGACTCCCTCGGCAAGGGCCTGGCACAGAATCGCACGCGGCGACACGAGAGGCGCATCGAAGACCTCGTCGATGACCTCCCGCGCCTCGCGAATTGGTGCACCGTCCAGGACCGCCGCTTCCTTCGCCCATGAATTGTTTGCCCCAGCACCGACCGCGGCAGCCTCTTCTCCTTCCTTCATATCGCGCGTCGCACCGCGATGAGCTCCGGTATTGCTGATGGTTCGATGACGGCAGCCCTTCGCGTCTCAACGCCATTTCTCTCTGCTGTTGCTGGTGGCTCTCAGCGCTTGGAGACGATGGCGGCAGCTGCGAGTGTCGTAGTCGAGACTGCATCACACGCGCCGTCTCCCGGTGCAGTCGCCGCTCCTGCACCTTTTTCCCCGCACGACATCCACGGTATCGTCGGCGGTGCTTGCCGGGGAGCACGGTTTCCCCACGACGCTGCTCCTCAACTTGCGACGCGCCATAAGTGACTCCACCTAGTAACAAAAAACTAACATCATAATATAGTCCCCGTTGTCCCATGCAACTTTTGTTTCAAAAACTTTTCTACTACTATTATACCTTCGGAGTTATTAGACACTTTTAGCACGTCCTAAATTTTAAACGTATCCGTATACGCATCTGTCTGCGCATGCGCAGAATAGATACGGTGGTCTCGATACGTTACGTTGCCCGTATCGTTACGGGCCTACCGTCGTATCCCTATCCGAACACGTATACTGTCGCGTATGCAACTAGACTCGGTAACTTTCGAGAGTTACTAGATTTTATAGCGGTAAGATTCAAAACTCACAAAAACAGATTCTCTGTAAAAAAAGGCGGCATGTTCATTCAGTGCCAACAAAAATTGATACGTAAAATAGTCTCCAAAAAAGATTTGAAATCAATTAAGATCGCCATGTTCAAGATTTATATATAAAAAGTAAAAGGCATCATTTGAAAGGAAAATTATTGTAAATCAGGTTACTAAAAAATTCGACTAAAAAATTTATAAAAAAATTTTAATAAAAAGAACGCCGCGTTTAAGTTTTCATATTTTGTCCACTATACCGAATATTGGCAGTGCTTGGACGGTGCTAGAGTGATTCATAAATTGCACTGTCGAAGTCAAATTCAGAGAGATCCAGAAGGCCCCCGCCTGGACGGCTATTCTGTAATTCCGGGGAGAGTGAGCGTACCTGGGAAGTGACCGTTCCACGGGTGAGACCTTCCCTCGCCCAGCTCATGCCCGACCGTTGAAACGTGTACCTAAACAGCTATTCTCTAAGTGAGGAGCGGGCGATGTTCACTGAAAAAGCAAGGAGAGTGAAGGAATCACTATTCTGTAACTGCGGAAGCGCTCCCATCGCACGAAAACGGGTGAACTTACTTCTACTGGTCAAGACCGTGAGAAGCAGCCTGCTCCCCGGGAGAACGGCGACACTAGCCTACCTACTTCTGCGCCAGCGTGCCGCAGTTTACAGTTTGTTAATTTGCGTGTTCCAACAAACGATACACAGTGGTCCGGCGATCTAAGCAAACGCGATCATGAGTATATTAATGAGTTACATAACTGATTTGTGCGATGTAAATTTATGTCTTAGTTATAAAGATATACTGTTAAAATAAAAGACCAAAAATTAACCATATATTTATTCTACTATGATAACGTAAATGGAACATAATAAAAAAATATATTAAACTGAAACATTCATTATTAAATGATATAAAATAATTCAAAAACATACTTATATATAAGAACTTTTTCCAGAGGTGGTAATAGGAAAAGTAGTTGGAAAAAATAATTTAACAAAAAGCACATTTCCCTAATGCTTACAATAAAAGTCAAAAGCAGCTTAATAATTAAAAAAGATATAGGTATTATACTGGTACCTAGTATTATTCCAAAATATGCATCCTTGAAAACGTACACTTATAAAACGTACCTGAAACCAAGCAAATTGTTTTAAATAGAGAAAATTGATTTCGTAACAATAAGACTGCGAAACCGTAAAAATTCAATACATTAAAATAGGACAAGAATGGCATGTAAAATGTTATATAATAATCAAGGGCACGCTTCAAACTATAACTTAAACCAAAAAATGTACGTATCTGAACTTAGCATCATAGTAAGCAGTTATGAATATTATGGACTTTTGATCTATTTCAGAACCACTGTGCGATGGTCGGAATTCTGATTAACGATCCTTAGTAATTAGTATCACTGCGATATACAGGGTGTAACAGAGTAAGTGTTACAACGTGAAACTGTAGATTCCTTATGAAAGAAGAAAAATCTTTCTCGCCATCGATATATATGCAACACCTAGGAATAGTTGAAATAACCAGCTGTGGCATGTCCATAGCAGTACTTGAGGTACTTTGATCCATATTCTGGAGAAACACACGATCGCTCGTGCTGGAAACTCCTTTGACGCAGCTCAGCTACCGACAGAAGCCCGATATTTTTTCTTCAATAAAATATATATAATTTGAAAGGTGACAGTACAAGCTATATTTTGATGCCAATATAGATATTAATTTATTTCAATTATTTGCAAGTGAATCATAGTTCAACGGTACCTCACCGTGGTGTATGAATACTTTTTACCCCACTGTATTTTTCGAGTGGGCAAGGACGTCGTTGCTCGTCCCTGGCCATAAAAGGAGTTATGTTGCATCGAATGACGGTTCGATTCTTTGTACCTGGATAAGCCAGGTATTAAGTTAATCCGACCGGCCATCTATTAGATTCGTCTTGTCTTCCCTTTACAAAGCTGATTTATTATTCTAAGTATAGCGGTATCTATTACAATAGGTATTGTGGGAAATGGCTTCTTCTGATGCGGTCGGTAATTACCCCTTCCCGAGCATGGTGCGGGACTGCGAGCGCACGTGCAGCCTAGATTTGCCGAAAAATACCCCGTTCCGTTTCGTAGATTCCGATCCGAGAGTAGCTATAGATTTGCGAGGTATTTCTGACTGTAATACTATTAAACGGTTCGAAGCATTGTGTCGAATTCCGTTTATCGCAAGACGGAACAGCGACCGATAGCAGAGTTAAGAGAGAATAAACTAAATGCGCTTTGAATTAGACAGGATGGTTAATACTTGACGGTAGGTTATAAATTAACAGTTTCTCCGCTCATTATTTCTCGTTAGAATAGCAGTCCTAAATTAGTATAGAATATTCGAATTTATCGCTATAAAATAAAGTAACCCTTGAAGGTTATACGGGCTTTGGTGAACGAGTTATATACAGGGTGTAACAGAGTAAGTGTTACAACGTGAAACTGTAGATTCCTTGTGAAAAAAGAAAAAGATTTTTCCTCTTACAAAAATGTTCTGCGTGCTTTCGTTTTTGATATACAGGATGTCAAAGTTTTGAAAAAAAAATCGTTTTTCTTTAAACCTCGAACTATTTTTATCAGATTTGAGTGTTGACCCCTAATAACAAGTAGTTCGTGGTTTAAATAAGGTAAAACGGGGTGAGTTGGCGAATGAAGTCGGCCCCTCGTTTCCATTTCTTTCCATAGAAACGAGGGGCCAACTCCATTCGCCAACTCACCCTGTTTTACCTTATATCGAAAACGACAGCCTGCAGAACATTTTTGTAAGAGGAAAAATCTTTTTCTTCTTTCATAAGGAATCTACAGTTTCACGTTGTAACACTTACTCTGTTACACCCTGTATATCGCGGTGATACTAATTACTAAGGATCGTTAATCAGAATTCCGACCATCGCACAGTGGTTCTGAAATAGGTCAAAAGTCCATATTAATTCATAACTGTTTACTATGATGCTAAGTTCAGATACGTACATTTTTTGGTTTAAGTTATAGTTTGAAGCATGCTCTTGATTATTATATAACATTTTACATGCCATTCTTGTCCCATATTTTAATGTATTTAATTTTTACGGTGTCGCAGTCTTATTGTTACAAAATCAGTTTTCTCTATTTAAAACAATTTGCTTGGTTTCAGGTACGTTTTATAAGTGTACGTTTTCAAGGATGCATATTTTGGAATAATACTAGGTACCAGTATAATACCTATATCTTTTTTAATTATTAAGCTGCTTTTGACTTTTATTGTAAGCATTAGGGAAATGTGCTTTTTGTTAAATTATTTTTTCCAACTACTTTTCCTATTACCACCTCTGGAAAAAGTTCTTATATACAAGAGTATATCTTTTTATAACTAAGACACAAATTTACATCGCACAAATCAGTTATGTAAGTCATTAATATACTCATGACCGCGTTTGCTTAGATTGCCGGACTACTGTGTATCGTTTGTTGGAACACGCAAATTAAACAACTGTAAACTGCGGCACACTGTCACAGAAGTAGATACATAGGTTAGAATCGCCGTCCCGACCAGACCGACCGAGCAGACCGATTCTTCCGGGAACTACGTTCACCCGATTTTCGTACTCCCGCAGTTAGAGAATAGCGACTAGGAGTCTCCTTACTTTTCCAGTGAACTCCGCCCACTTCTCACGGGAACAGGCTTTCACTCAGTTATAGAATAGCCGTCCTGATCGGTTTCCCGTGCGACATTCGGTATACTGGTGGTATCATATAAGTGTATGAATTTATTTAAAATCATAAGTGCATAAACGTCGAATATAATGCTCTGTCTGAATTTTTTATTTTGAAGGAAAAAACGCGGCACTTTTTTATTAAATTTTTTTTGTAAATTATTTAGTCGAATTTTTTAGTAACCTGATTTACAATAATTTTCGTTTCAAATGATGCCTTTTACTTTTTATATATAAATCTTGAACATGGCGATCTTAATTGATTTCAAATCTTTTTTGGAGACTATTTTACGTATCAATTTTTGTTAGCACTGAATGAACATGCCTCCTTTTTTTTTACAGAGAATCTGCTTTTGTGGGAGGATTTCACTACATTTTGGAATTTATTCATGAGGAGGATACGTACATGTAGGAGAATATCTTATAATGGTACTTATTTACTATAGAGTGTACAAATTTTCACGTCACACTGTTTTGAAAATAAATGATGCAACTTGTTTTTCCAATACAGGTTATATTTGGAGTTTTACGCTATAGTTACATAGTTTACGCTATAGTTACATAGTATACATTTTCAAAAGTCAAAAAGAAGGTATGAAAAGAAATAGTCAAATATTAATCATATGTTGTTACATCTATTAACTCAGGCCGTTGGTATAGTTTTAAGAAATCCTTTTGCATGCACCGCTGAAATTTTGCCCTTACTCGTAAATAAATTTCCAGCACAGAGAGCATCGATATTTTGCTGCTCCTATATTCTTCTGGGATATAAAAACCCTATATAATTCAGCCCTAACAAGTACAATCTTATCGAGCTGTACCTTATCGAGGAGATCTTTCAACGTAATGATTCCGAAATGCTTCTATGCTGTTTTGCAACATTCGCGAATTTATCGAGAAATATATATTATGAGTAAAAGAATGTTTCTAACATACGACGGTAATGTTCACGAATATTGTAAAATATCGCAGGAATGTTACAGAAAAGTTACTTGCAAAAACGTGCTTTGCGGGGTGTAAATGATGATATTTTGTAATTTCCATCGTTACACCAAAGGCAAAGAAGAGATGAAATAGAAGTGAGGTACATACGTGTACACTTTACGTTTGATAGGTCGGTCTATAAATTGAAACTTGTGATAGTATAATATGTAAGAGGAAAAACTTATATCGATAAAGAAAAAATAATAATAAAGTAGTTACTCCATTATTGTAATCCAATAACATTGTATCACTTATTTTTCTGTCACGACTTTAATTGCTGATAGCGAAGAAAAATCAAACTTATTGGTTGATCCATCCACTATCAACAATCAAAGTCGTGGCAGAAAAATAAGGGATATAATGGAATTGTGGATTACAATAATAGAGTAACTACTTTATTTTTTTTCTTTATCGATATAAGTTTTTCCTCTTTCGTATTATACAATCACAAGTTTCAATTTATATACCGACCTGTCAAACGTGAAGTGTACATGTACCTCACTTCTATTTCATCTCTTCGACTCTGGTATAACGATGGATTACAAAATATCATCATTTGCACCCCACAAAGCACGTTCTTGCAAGTAACTTTTCTGTAACATTCCTGCGATATTTTACAATATTCGTGAACCCTACCGTATGTTAGAAATATGTACTTCTCGATAAAAACGTTTCGGAACCATTATGTCGAAAAATCTCCTCGATAAGGTATAGTCCGATAAGATTGTACTTGTTCGGGCTGAATTATATAGGGTTTTTATAATTATTTTAAGAAGTTCGAAAGAAACCCCCTCGGGTTCGCATACGATCTGTAACAAATTGTAAATAACACAAACAATTTAAAATATACTGAACTAACTAAACGTAGAAACTAATATTATATTAATCTAAGTTAACCAATTCTAATAATGACAGAATTAAGAAAAATGATATATTTCCTCTTTCGTATTATACTACCAATTTTTATATACCGACCTGTCAAATGCAATAAATGCAACTAATGCAACTGGTTCTTGTTGGAACAACAAGTGGATGATCCCTCGTTCGAAAGAAACCTCCTCGGGTTTGCATACGATCTGTAACAAATTGTAAATTACATAATCATATGCAGCATTTCACTATTTAAAATATACCGAACTTACTCGAGCGTAGAAATTAAAAAACTATATCTGAGTTAATCAATTCTATTCTAATAATGACAGAATTAAAGGGGCAAGTGGATAAAGGGGCTAAATGACATTTGGAAACTTCCGAGTTATTCAATGAAACGCGTTTTGAACTAGAACTTTTAAAATTATTATTTAATTTTGTTTAGTAATATCGCATAAATTAGTCAAAAATAAGTTGTTTCTTTGATGAGTTCTAATAAACAAAAAAGTGAGATGTTTTTACTAAATTTATAGATTTATGTGTACATAACCCTTTTATCCAAGGACTCCTCTATGTTATTTGATTATAAGTGATATGGAATAATGAGTCATTGTATTTATTTAGATTTATTTATTATATAAAAAATAAAAACATATTGCTTAAATAATACCTATTTAGTAGCAATGAAGCAGCAGCAGTTGTTTTGCTTTCATTTAGTACGTCTTTTTTTTGATTTAGGTTCTGAATTATTCAAATCAACAAACAGTAATTCTTCATAAAACCATCGGTGTTGTTCTGGAATGTATTTTACTTGTTGTTTAAGGTTCTCTAACTTTTCTTGAGAGACATTTCCAATGTTTTGTGTAAATCTAGTAAGTACGATTTTGGGCATTTCTTTGCACGATGGATTTTTCAGTAAACTAACTTCCTTAAAAGGTGTATAAGGGTCATACGATTCTTTGTATAAAAAGGTTCCAAATTTTTCAATTCTGATCCATTTTACTCCATCACGAAAGTTAACTTTTTCATTTAACGTATTCTTTTTCCTGTTTATTAGACCCAAATTTGCTGCTAATTTTCCAAAGTCATAAAAGTGGTGTGCCATATCATTAACTGTGGATCCTTTTTTCGAAGCCTGTTTTATTATGTTCCGATATTGTTCTGGAGTACAGACTGTTTCTGTTTTTCGAAGGACCTTCTTAATGCGCCCAAAATCCCTATCTGAGTCCAAGTATGTGTGACCAACTTCAGGGAATTTGTGTTCAATCACTTTGAAAATGCCCTTCAAAATTAAAAACTGGAAAAAACAGATCATCGTAAAATTTTTGTTTTGTCCAGCGCAGGAATCGGTCCACATTACTAGATGATTTCTTGTTTTAGCCTCCTCAGAATTTTGAATAAAATTCCACAAACTGCTAACCACTTCAATGCTACCACGATTAGCTACATTTTCTGTCCACGTTTGCATGCAAGATTTATCGCAGTCTGTTGAAACAACATGGATTCCTAAATTATAGAACCATAACTGTCTTAAATAGAAAGATTTGGAAGTTGTTAATTTAGGTAACGGCATTGTTTGCTGGAGATCGACGGTTAAATATAACATATTAGCATCACTGTGGGCGTTTTCTCTGTCGAATTTTAATAAATCAAAGCCACATTTAACATTTTCTAGATGTTCCTCATTAGATTCGCCGGCGTCGCATTTACTACAAGTATCACTTTTCGGGTGACTAAATGATAAGTTAAATTGAGTGGAGAATATACCTGCATAAGAAGAGTGTTTAATCTTATAGTTTTCAGGCTTATTATCTTTTTTGCACCTTTCTAAGTAAAGTCTATACATGGTGGATATATTTAGTTGCGGTGATAAATACATTTTGTGAGGGTTACTGTTCCTAGAGTAATGAGAAGACTCGGGTGGAAACTGCCCAATGTGTTCTTTTATATACTCTATCACTTCGTGGGACATCTTATGAGGTCTGTTTGAGTGACGCCCACGTAGATCAGGAGATGGTACCGATGAGCCTTTCTGTAACTTTTTCTGGATGATTTCTACTTTTTTCTTGCTTATTTGAAACAATGAACAAAAAGCAGTTTTACACACTTTAATTTGCTCATTGTTTCTAGTTATTAAGTAATCGTATGAAAAAGACTTCTGCTTCTTGGAATTTTTTACTGCTCGTTTTGTAGATCTTCCCACAATACTTCTAAATAGCAACGAATTTTTTGAATTTATATCAAGCTTATAAAATTCATTAAATATAGACTGCCGCATATCAATTGTAAACTTATTATTACATTGCAATCTACACTTTTCAGTGCACAAATTATTCAAGCACACTTTTCGTTCTGCTACTTCATATCCTTTTTGCGAGATGTATTTTCTTCCTTTTTCTCTGTCCGTTGCTGCTTTTATCCTCTTCCAGGTATCAGGACGTCTTATCCTTTTTCTAGAAATTTTAGGATTCTTAGGAAATGATTTCAACTTTCTTTTTTGTTCATTTTCTTCAGTTTCAGTTTCCTGTATTGTTTCGTTGCATTTTTTACTTGTATCTTTATTATCAGCTGCTGATATTTTTTTGTTTGCTACTATTTGTCTGTTTTCATTTTGTTCGTCGATTTCAGAGTTATTCGAAGAACTTGCTTCATCAAAGGGAACGTACTCATCGCCAGAGTCTTCAAAAAGCTCTTCAAAATCTGAAACATTTTTTACTACAATTAGAAGAATTAAAATAATTTTTATTTTAGAGATTACCTACCTTGATCTAACTGATCGTCAGGACTTAAATTTTCCAAATTTGGTTGTGTTGCATTTGCTGGCACTTTGACCGGTACTGAAGATGGCAAACCCTCGGAGAAACTGTTACTATATTCTTAAAAAAAGAAACGTGATTTAAGGCTTATAAGTATAATATTGTGTCCATGCTACAAGAATAAGAGTAATAACAAACATTTAACGTATTTCCGCATATATCTATATGGACACACTAGTATCGCAACCTCTGACTGACTCAAACACCAATACTTTAGAAAGATGCATACTCTCTAAAATGCTAAAAATACAACTACTTACTCCCATACAAACTGGTACTCGCATCAAGTAAACTTGTATTGCTGATTTGTGCCGAAACTATGCCCTTGCCTCGGTCCCCAAAATAGTCCCCTAAAGAAAAATAATAGTTAAACCTAAATCGACTTCGATTATGTGAAACGAAAAAATAGTATATTAATATTTAGTAGTAAATGTGAACGAAAAGTAATGTAAGAGGAACATCAAACATTTTATTTTTAATCTTATAATAATAACTAATTTTTACTGCTAATTAAGTTCAAACAGCAAACATCTAAATAATATTGACTACAGTGTACTTAAATAAGTGCATTTTCTAAAATTAGCAGTAGATAGGTTATGATGCCAAGAAAATATACGTAAATAGGAAATGTGTATGTATAATGAATGCATATACATACCATTTTCTATTTTCTGAACTGCGACTTTTTGCTCCGATTCTTCTAGGGCCTTCAAAACCATTGCTTCTCCACGCGAAAACATTTTTTTCAATACTAACACTGGATACCACTTGACACTCACTTTGAGGTTATGCGAGCTAAATTATCATTAATACAATGAATAAAGGGGTTAACTAACTGCTTACTGCAGTGCATAACATAGATAAAGGGGTTATGTGATTTTAACTTCTTTATTCAGCAAATTTGGTAAACATTGTGTCACATAACCCCTTTATCAAGTAAATATCTTCTAAAATGCAACAGATTCTGTGAATTTGAAGTGTTTAAATATTACTTTTTCATTTGACTACTTCATCCATAACAAAAAATGAAAAAATTAAAAAATGTCACTTAGCCCCTTTATCCACTTGCCCCTTCAATTATTAAAAATGATATATTTCCTCTTTCGTATTATACTACGTTATTCAGCACTTATCTGCCTAATCGGTATCAGTAATTCCTCATTGACCGTCGTTACACCGGAGACGAAGAAGAGATGAAATAGAAGTGAGGTACGTGTACGCCTCAGGTTTGACAGGTCGGTGTGTAAATTGGAACTTGTGATAGTACGAAAGAGGAAATATATCGATAGAGAAAAATAGTGATAAAGTAATTACTTGATTATTGTGATCCAATTCCATTTCATCTCTTATTCTGCCACGGCTTGTATTGATGACTGAGAAGAAAAACCTTCGATTTTTCCCGTGCTCGCATGACCCTGAAAACAAAAAATAGAACGAACACAAAGATATTGTCCTTCCATTGAAAGTGAGGTTAAAGCTGTCAGATGGCGATTAAACTTATCTGATGGCAATTCTTCTGAGACCGTCTCCTTTCCTGCTCCTTTCTTGATGCACAGACAACTAGGGAAGAATACCACTGCATCCGTTCACTATCTCGACGATTATCAAGCTATCACATTCACCACTATTGAGATTCACTACTCCGATTACACTGAATTTTTACTTTTAATTAACAAGCCCGTCCGAGGATCGAAAAAATGCGAGGGAAATCGTTTCGCGAATGGAAATATTTTATTAATTTTGAAAAACAACTAAACATTCAAGGAATATATTCTCTCACACACCCTCACATACATTTGATGGCGTATGCGTGTGGCCGCATCTGTGTACACATTTCCGACCATGGCCGAATATCGCCGAAGACAGGCGGAATTTTTGTGAGATTTTGACATATACAGGGTGTTCGGAAAAAACACCGACACAGAAATAGGGGTGATAGGTTACGTCATTACAAGTATTTTGATATAAGGGACCTATACCCGCAAGCGCGCGCCCCCTTTTGGAGATATCAACTTTTCAAGTTTATAACGACCGAGGTTGATCTCTCAAAGTAGAATAATATTTTTAGAAACGTATCAAGATGGTAACGAGATACAAAAACAATGTACTACAGCAAATGCTCAAAATGATGGCCACCCATGTCTATGCAACATCGGAAACGATTCTGGATAGAGTACGCACATCTATCCAGAATCGTTTCCGATGTTGCATGGACATGGGTGGCCGTCATTTTGAGCATTTGCTGTAGTACATTGTTTTTGTATCTCGTTACCATCTTGATACGTTTCTAAAAATATTATTCTACTTTGATCAACCTCGGTCGTTATAAACTTGAAAAGTTGATATCTCCAGAAGGGGGCGCTTGCGAGTATAGGTCCCTTATATCAAAATACTTGTAATGACGTAACCTATCACCCCTATTTCTGTGTCGGTGTTTTTTCCGAACACTCTGTATATATCGTCCGAGAAATCGGATTCTCGACTTTTGATGCGCGAGGGGCGTGGCTTCGCGTTGCTAAGGAAAAATCTCTGTTAATATGTAACTTACAACATTTACTCTGGTCTCTATCGATAGAGAATAGTCGATTTATATGGCGTAACTAAGCATAGTTTTGGTTATAACCGTATATTTATTGAGAAAATTCGATGTTAAAATTGAGGGGTGAAGGGGGCAGACATTTTTCCTGTAAAGATACACGGGTGCTCGCGGCGACAGCGCTGGCGGCGTCGTTCTGACGACTTGAATGAACATGCCGCGAGACAACTACCGTGTCTCTTGACATTAGTTCATCCTCTCTTGTCGCGACGGCGAGGCGGGCGTTATGTTAGGCAGGCGCAAGTCGCCTCGATGCCGCTCTTCGTTTTCGGGTTAAACGTAATTGTGGAAGCTTCTACTACTACCTTACTAAAACCCTCCTAAGAAATGGATCAATGGGACTGTATATACCTGTCAAGGAAACTCGATTTACAACAATCGGGTCAGGAATTTGTAGAGCCCTGGCTAGCCTCGGTATATCCCTTCTTCTAAACCTAAATATGGCAAAGCTGAGGCTATCGTTATAAAAGGCAAGATCAAAATTTCCATAGAGAGCTGCCCGGTTACCCAGGAGGTCCCCATCGTGTAAAATATGCCTCATCACTAGATCGTCCAAATTGTCGTCATCTTCATCAGCCTCATCAATTAGGATGGGGTGAAGTATATCGTCCATAATTATGTACAATAATTAGGATAAGCCACCCAGTTATTGGACACCTTGAGAGAACGGAGTTAACGAGAGAGGAGATCTTAGGTGAGGGGGCGTCAAGCAAGAAGGTATGGTGGCTAAGAACGATAGACCAGAGGAAGAAAGAGAATGAGAAAGAGAAGACGCGCACAAAATGCATGATACAGAGGAATGATAACGGTTTACGTAAAGAGAAGTATGCATGGAAAGAATTGTGGAATGCTGGTATGGGAGGAACACTGTAGGGAATATGTTTGTTACCTGCCAAGTCCTTTTCTGGGCCAGTGGGCCGAAATAAACTATCTACCTACCTGTCTATCTATCTATTCGACACCTTGCAGTTATTAGACAGTCAAATTTAAATGAATAAAAACAAGATTTCTAGTTCTTACTTAAATAAAAATTATCAATAAAAAATAAGAACACTGTCCACTAACTAAGTTCTTTGATAGTTTTTTTTTGAGGTTATTGCTTTCGGTTTCGTATACGTATGGTTAGATCGATGCTTGCTTAAACGGTTATTTTGCGGCCAACGTAAGTCGATAAGTTTACGGATAGGATACGGATAGGGATACGGAGAAAATTTTAGGGTTTGCTAAAAGTGTCTATTCTAGGTGGCAATAACTGGTGACTCACCCTGTATATATTTGCTTATATTCAACTAATTTGTAGTAATAAAAAGTACGTTTAATTATATTTTTGCGTTATATTTATTATTACATCATTTATTTCAATTCTATTCGCGAAAATAAAAGGTCTCTTTTTTCAACACATACGTTCAATCTTCAAAATAAATATACTTTTTGAAACCACGTGTATTGCAATAATTTTTTTTATTAAAATATAGTATATCGAGAATACATTTTCATAGTTCTTATGCGTCAAATAAGGTCTGTAATAGATATATGGGACATTCTCTGTCAAGACAGCCACCTTTTTCATGAGGGTCTCAAAAAAAACTGATTTTTATTTACATCGTCATACTTGATGAAAAAGCATTTCCTAAATTTTTTTAGTTTTTTCAGGCGCCGTTAATGGTATACATCAATTTGAAAAATAAATTTTAGCGCTTTAAAGTTTCACAAGTATACTATTAATCTCATAAACAACTTTGTATACATGAAAATTTTTGATTTTTTCCCAATTTTTCAAAAAAAAATGTACAAAAATTTTTAAGTGACATTAAAAGGCATTTTCTTACAAAAAAGTGAAAAAAACACCAGACAATATTTATTTCGCCAATCCAACAGTCGATTTTTCTTAAAAAAATTCAGTACATTTGAAATCGATAAAAACTGTACAGAAAAAAAATGTGGTAGTGGGAGGGCCATTTCTTCACGAAGAAAAAAATTCTTTTTAAGTTTTTTGTCTTAAAATTTTTTTTAATCAGACAATGTTGTGTATCCTTCTATGCATCTATGCATAGAAGGATAAAGAAAATTTTCTGATTTTTAAACAAATTCTTTTTAAGTTTTTCCTCTTAAACATTTTTTCAAAAATCCGAAAATGTTCTTTATGTTTCTATGCATAGATGCATAGAAGGATAAAAAACATTTTCTGATAAAAAAAATTTTTTTAAAGACAAAAACTTAAAAAGAATTTTTTTCTTCATGAAGAAATGGCCCTCCCACTACCAAATTTTTTTCTACACAGTTTTTATTGATTTAAAATGTACTGATTTTTTAAAAAAAAATCGAGACTGTCGCATTGGCGAAATAAATATTTTCTGGTGTTTTTTTCACTTTCTTGTAAGAGAATGCCTTTTAATGTCACTTAAAAATTTATATATATTTTTTTTTGAAAAATGAGAAAAAACAAAAATTCTCATGTATACAAAGTTTGTTTATGAGATTAATAGTACCTATAATTGAAACTTTAAAGTTAAAATTTATTTTTGAAATCGATGTATACCATTAACGGCGCGTGAAAGAAATCTAAAAAAATTTAGGTAATGTTTTTTCATCAAGTATGACTATGTAAATAAAAATCAGATTTTTTTGAGACCCTCATGAAAAAGGTGGTTGTCTTGACAGAGAATGCCCCATATAATCTTTTTCGTAAAGAACACGTTTTTTTCGCTACTTCAACTTTGATGGTGTGTTACAATATTTTAATGGACAATTTTGGTGACCAAAACTATTAAACCTTTTTTTTAAAAAACCTTCAAGAATACCTACATATATTTTTCTAGATTTTTAGAACTCAATATTACTGCAGGATCTTAGTTTTTTGGAGCTTGGGTGAAATTCACCCGCTATGACCTATGTGATATTCTACTGAAGTGTGACCATCTAGGGTTAATAAACTGTTCATATGTACGTATAGTGAATAAGAACACGATTCCCGTGGAACCATAATATGAAAAAAATCGTGCCAGGTTGGTCGATTCCAAGACCCCCAGTATTTGAGAAAGCAGTGAAGTCATCATCTTGCCTTACCAGTTCAATCAAATTAGCTTAAAATAACCTGAGAAGGGCGAAAATCAATATGATGTTGGTATTCGACACGCGTTATCGAGTAAATTTTAAGATGAGATCAAACGAGTTATCACCCCTCCGAGAGTAGCTTCATTTTCTTTAATAAAGAAAAGTATTCCTAACAGATTCTCGGTTAATGGTTTTTATCAATTATGTATTAACCTTTAGTTAGACGCGTGTATCTTAGTGACGTGGTAGACAAATACGCCTGAGCTACGATTGTAGCCTATGCGCCTATCGTAGGGTTAAACGATGCATCTGACGACAAAAGGACATCGGGGGAAAAAATGGCATAGAGGGGCGAAAATGTTAAACTTATTCAAATAAGAAAGTTTAAATCAGTTTTGAAGCTACGATCATAGTTCAAACCAATTGTGCGGCTGTGGTTCAGTCCGAGGGCGCGCAGGAATTACTGAATTGCAACTTGCTTGCGGAATTGCTACTTTTTCATTGCAAACATGCGAAAACTAAATTAGAAGGATGAAATATTATGTTTAGGATTCTATGAAAATAATGTATTTCTTAAAACGATGTTTGCATTTGGTTGGCGCAACCATTGAAGCACGAGAAGTGAATTTATTTCATTGTATACGAAATAATATGCGATATTCGAAAGATCTTTATTATGTAAGATATTACAGTATGTATTCGAGGAAGCTTGACATAGGCGATATGCCGTAGTACACTCTAAATCGTACGCTATTGGTTGTCGACTTCAAGATGTTGTAACGATTGATTCTCTAATGACTTACCAGTGCCTACTCGCCAATCGTTTCTGTAGAACATCTCTAACAAGGGGAGGGCCCCACTCATGGGTCACCGATTTGAACAGCGTTTTGATTAAACGGTAGCCAAAAGGGTCACAAAGACCCCCTAAAGTGGTTGCTGCTAATGCGGCCTTATTTATTTATAAATAAGGTTTTTAGTTTTTACGCTGCCGAACCGGACGATAGTGGTCTGATTTTCAGCGGCAGTTTCCACAGCGGCGCAGTGGCACAGTAGCTAATAGTACAGCAGATGGGCTCAGGAAATTGACTTTGTTGTCACTTTTCGATGATTTTTGTTTTGTTTTAAAGGTAGTGAAATATTGCAATCATCAGATACAAAAACTTGTCAATTTTTTCGGTTTTAGGCCAGTTATCGAGAGTCAAAAATGCATTTACACGTTTTAATAGCAAACACGCATTTTTTCGTAGAAAATTCGACGTAGATACTCTTTTTTTAAATACTCAATTGATGTAAACATAATTTTCAAAATTGTTAGCTTACCAAAATAAATGAGTATTGCTTCGTTTCGGAGTCGAGAAGCTCGAGTTTAGCGTTTCTCGCAGGTGCGACAAGGATAACGCGACGTGAGTTCATGCGTCAGAGAGAGATAATCTCTTATTGCTCGATCTCGTATGGAATTAAATCGTTGAAAATAGCAATTAAACCTCGGTTGTTGATCATTTTTACTAATTTTAGTTATAATACTAATCAGACAGAAAAATTACGTTCAAGTTGGACACAAAACGTGACAGATGAAAAAAAAATTGTTTGAAGGTTTAACCCTTCGTCACTCGCTAGAAACCTACAACCTTAAGGCGCTTATACATTTGTGAGCCGAGCGTGAGCTGAGCGTGAACCGTCCATTTAAATGAATGCTTCTAAGGAACTTCTCAACTAAACAGAAGGGTGTTCAGTGTCATTGTCCCCACTGAAAATAATAATGACTATAGAAGTCAATGAATTTAATACTTGTATGCATTATAAAAATGTATTTCATCAAAATTTTTAAGAGAAAAAACCCCTTTAATAATAATTAATAGAAGGTGAATTGAAGTATCATAGTTTTATTGTATAATATATTACCATTTTCACAAGAAAATAATAGAATAAAACTCAAAACTACATTGAACAGTTAATGATAATTAGAATGAAAACAATGTTTATATATTATATTACATTATTTATTCTAATTCCTTAATATTAAAAGGATAAGCCACATATAATTCATTATTGAGATTAATGTATATGTCGCACCCATTTAGCGTAATTGTCCATTTCATGAAATGGATATCCACTTCGCGAACTGTATCCAGATAGAGGAATAATATTTTATTCCTCTATCTGGATAAAATTCTGTCCAGTTCATGAAATGGACATATTCTTTTGTCGCACCCACTTGGCGTAATTGGCCATTTCATGAAATGGATATCCACTTTGCGAACTGTAACCACTATAATTTCGCTTTATTGTGGCTCCGCTCGCTGCGCTCGCTCCGCCGACTACCTAACCTAACCCAACCTCTCCCTATTGGAATTTTTTTTCTAAATTTCCCAAGAAATTACGCCAAGTGGGTGCGACAGAGCCACAATAAAGCCAAATTTTCTTGGGAAATTTAGAAAAAAAAATCCCAATAGGGAGAGGTTGGGTTAGGTTAGGTAGTCGGCGGAGCGAGCGCAGCGAGCGGAGCCACAATAAAGCGCAATTATAGTGGTTACACACAGTTCGCGAAGTGGATATCCATTTCATGAAACGGCCAATTACGCCAAGTTGGTGCGACGTGGGTGCGACATATTCCAGACTAACTTTATTACATGAAGTGGACAAATAAGGTCTATCTGTACAGAACAGGAACTGGACGGTTTTTGTCCAGATGCTGTAATGTAAGATGATTTCATTAAATGGATACAGTTCGCGAAGTGGATATCCATTTCATGAAACGGACAATTACGCCAAGTGGGTGCGACATATATACAAGGTGTATTTTAAGATTGCTAATTGGGATGGCCTTTACGTTATTTGTTTGATGACATTTGTGGAAAAAACCGGAGCTGTCGTATCTAAAATTATCAACTTCTGCTATGTATATGCTGTTACTAACTAGCTTTCGAATGATAGCAAAGTATTCAAATCTACAGTGACAATTAGGTTGTTCACATCGACAATTACAATATTTGACGAAGCACCAAGTCGATCCCATTTTGGTAACTCCATCATCATAATAGTTGCAAAAAGTATAGGACTACTTCCTAGGACTTATATAATGACCACATGCTGTTTCATGGTTATCTACGCATGAAGAAAGAAACTTTTGAATATATTCTAAACATTATACGACCTAACCTGACTAAATATAGTAACTTTCGTGACACAATATCACCTGAACAACGATTAATTGTAACTTTGAGGTAAGGAAGTAAAAAATATACTTATTTTATTTAGACCTCTATTCAAAGCAATACATATATGAATCACAATAACAATATCCAAAACCAAAATATCCAATAACCAAATTAACAATATCACCTGAAGAACAATAAATTGTAACTTTTTGAGGTAAGGAAGTAAAATATACTTATTTTATTTAGACCTCTATTCAAAGCAATGCATATATTAACCACTTGGGTTTGGATTGATTTGCATGATATACAGAGGGAGAGCACAATCTGATAATCGTTATGGAACAATACTAAGAGATTGTTGCGATTGTTTTTGGTTTGAATTTTCTTGTGGCATACTGAAATCAACACTGTACTGAGTCGAATCACTAGAATTATCAAACAGTACCGCAGAAGATCTAGTATTTTGTTCATCTATAAGAACTTGCTGTAATTTTGCTCATACCATTAATTTATGATGTTTCGGAATATCCTTTAAAAACGGTAGAAGGCTCATCAGAAACTGGGCATCAGGATCATTAGCACTTTCTTGAAAGCACTTTATCTTCTCCTCTTCAATCTATAATAGTATTGTATTGATTTCATCTGGTTGACGTCTTTTAACTTTTTTTTTTTGATGGAGATTTAAAACTTTTTTTTGGAGTTTGTTCGCTATTTAGTTTCGAAGATTGACTAGGGGACAGCGAAGGCAGATAACTTGTATTTGCGTTTGCACTATCTTCCCCATCAGAAATCTCACATGTATCTGGCACGCTACTTTTAAGATCCCTTCGAGACATTGTACTTCGAAGATACAGCAAAAGCTTAAAATAAGACCATTTAGAGTCGCGTTCTGTACCACCTGCTTGACCAGATTTTTTGTTCCTGACTTTTTTGAGTTCTTTCCCGAAAGTGTCTCGTAGTCCTCGCCACTTTTTTTCTTAGCTCACCAACTGAAAAAAAAAAAATTTATCTTTTATTACAGGTATTTAGCAACTGGTTCATCGTTCAGAACACTTGGATATTCATTTAGGATTTCAGACAACACTGTTGGTTGTATTATACATGATACTTGTAACGCTATTTGGGATAATCTTTCTAAAATCCATATGAAGTTTCCATCAAGCGAAGATATGGTCAATATAACTAATGATTTTTGGACAAAATGGAGATTTCCTAATTGTTCTGGCAGCATTGACGGAAAACATATACGGATAAACGCGCCAGTGCACTCAGGCAGCATGTTCCATAATTACAAGTCCTTTTTCTCAATTGTATTACAAGCTGTTGTCGATGCAAACTACAGATTTATGGCTATAGACGTGGGAGCCTATGGCAAAGAGAGTGACGGTGGAATATTTTCACATTTAAATCTCTCGAGACAATTAGAAAATGGTGCTCTCAACGCAAGCCAGGAAAAAGTATTACCAGGCTCTGACATAGCTTTGCCTCACTTCCTAGTTGGTGATGAAGCTTACCCTTTGAAGACATATCTAATGCGCCCTTATCCCCAAAGAAATTTGGGACCAGAGGAGGAAATATTAAAGAAACGCTTAACAAATGCAAGGCAAGTTGTTGAGTGTGCCTTTGGTATTTTGAGTAGCAAATGGAGATTGTTATTAAAAGCAATTGAAGTAAATCCCGACCGTGCCGATGTCATAATAAAGTGTATATGTTTACTTCATACCGTAATAATTGATGTGACGAAGGTATTCAAGATTTTCCTACGGAAACACCACGACCACAAACGGGAAACAGAAACAGATTCATGACTGCAGGAGAGAATAGAAGCGCAACGAGAGCTCACAATGTCAGAGATAAAATGGTCTAACTGTTTATTGTAAATAAACGTAATAAATTTACTTACCAGATATTTCCATTTCTTCGGATACTTCTTGCCAAAGGTTAATGACAAAGCTACGCGAAAAATTGAAAATTTTTGCAGTACCGCGTGGTTGGTTTTGAATTAACTGAAACACTCCCGAAAAACATAATTTATACGAGTCAAACATTTTTATAATTGTACTCCGCGAATTAAATTCACGGAAATACTTATTATGGGGGATTTTTCGATTATTATAACCCCCGCGCACCCCTTGCAAAAATCTGCAAAAATTTTATAAAGTATTTCGGAATGGGCTATGCAATGGTGAAAAATGTGGGTTGGCGTCGCGAAGGGGACCAAAAAAAATAGCATACAAAAATTTTCGCAATTTTTTTTTCGCGAATTTTGATTTGGAAAAATTGCAAAAAAAATTCAGAATGTGTATCATGATGATGAAAAATACTGTGAATTTTTTCAGATTTTTCTGATGATTAGTTTTGGTTAAAAAGCCAAAAAATGAAAACTGCAAAATCCGCCATTACGAATTCAATATGGCGGATAATGGCCCGAAAATTTGGCAAAAATATACTTAGGCCGAGTACTTTTGAAAAGTTGATTAGAAATTTAAATCGGCTCTGGGGCCGTCCTCACATAGAAACCCGGCCATGCCCTTTGTCTCGTTTGGTGCAAATTTAGTCTACTTTAATAACGTGTACGATAACTTTTTTCATAAAATAAGTCCTTAGTGATTAAAATTGACGAAATCTAAAAAAAAAACTCTAAAATCTTCTTTTTTTGGAGATTTTGAAAAACTTTGAATTGCTGTATCTTAGAAACTATTTGGCCTACCAAGACCAAATTCATCTCATTTTGTTGCAAATTTTATTTGCTTTAAAATTGTACTGAATCATTTTGCCGTAACATTAGTCCTTGGTGGTCAAAATTGACAAAAACTGAAAAGTCCTAAAATTTAGCGATTGTTCAAGTATTTAACAATGATCCGGAAGGCTTCCGAGGTCGAAAACTCGGATTTGTCACTACCACTTCATCAGATACAATCAATTTTAAAAAATTGTCTTTTCTTATAGTAAAACATTTAAAGAATGTTGTGTCCAAATTTCAAGTCAATCGGAGCAAAACTCAGTCATAGACCTTTAAGTCTCCGCTCCTCTAATACTGCGGAGCGGCAAGAATACGGCGCTTTAAACGCTTGTTTCTCGAAATCAAGTTTTAAAAGTCCGTGGACATCGTCATTTAAAAACTACTGCATCGATTCTTTTCAAATTTTGTACACACTCTCTTTCTACATATAAAATACCAGACCCCTACGTTTTTCTTTTTCTTTTTTTGTTACATTAAGGGGGTTTTACAGCAACAAAATGACGGACTTTTTCTTGAATACCCGCAATTTTTACTTCAAACAATCACCAAACATTTAAAAATGAAAAAAAGAATTAAAGAAAAACGTACGGGTCTAGAAAAACATCTGTTTTAACTAAATTGCTTTGATTTTTTGATTTGAGATAATTCTACGCTGAAATATAATTTCCACCGCAAATCATCTTTTCTAAAAGGCGCCCTCGAAAATGCTTCGTCACCGGATTATTTCTCAATATTTTTCTACAAAAAAATTACAAAATGTTCGAATAATGCTTTGTAACATGCGAAACATTAGAATATATCTACTTCAACAATAGCTCTAAAAAAAATTCGTAAAAATAGTTATTTTCCACGCGTTAGCCCCCCCCCCCCCCCCCCCCCCCCTCCTTAATGTCGTAGGTTTCTAGCGAGTGACGAAGGGTGAAACCTTCAAACAATTTTTTTTTCATCTGTTACGTTTTGTGTCCAACTTGGACGTAATTTTTCTGTGTGATTAGTATTATAACTAAAATTAGTAAAAATGATCAACAACCGAGGTTGAATTGCTATTTTCAACGATTTAATTCCATACGAGATCGAGCAATAAGAGATTATCTCTCTCTGAGACGCATGAACTCACGTTGCGTCATCCTTGTCGCACCTGCGAGAAACGCTAAACTCGAGCTTCTCGACTCCGAAACGAAACAATACTCATTTATTTTGGTAAACTAAAAATTTTGAAATTATGTTTATATCAATTGAGTATTTAAGAAAAGAGTATCTACGCCGAATTTTCTACGAAAAAATTCGTGTTGCTGTTAAAACGTGTAAATGCATTTTTGACTCTCGATAACTGGCCTAAAACCGAAAAATTGACAAGTTTTTGTTTCTGATGATTGCAATATTTCACTACCTTTAAAACAAAACAAAAATCATCGAAAAAATAATATCAATTTTTAGTGAAGTCAGAGGTATTTGTTTACAAGAGCGCGCGGGCGCTACGGCGCGTATTTATATACAAAATGCAATATCTCGAGAACTATTCATCGTAACAAAATGAGATAAAACAAAGTCGATTTTCTCAGCCCATCTACTGTACTATAAGGGCAAGTCTTACTAAACGGTAGGCTCGAGTTCGATTTTTGCTGCGGACAGTTAACAAATTTTTTTTCACTTTTTAAAATTTATTTATCGTGAAATAGTAATTTCTATCGCAGTGATATAAAAAATGAGATGAAAAAAATTAATTTTGAGGAGGTATTTTGAAATTAGAAGTATGACTCATCACGAAATTCTAGGTTTTTGTCAGACTTCTGTTATGATTCATTTAATTGTTGACAACCCATTTGCATCAAAGCGCGGAATATTCCGCGCACCGCGACTGTCTGCTATCACTGATTTTCTTTGCAGACATTGCTTTGCATGTTTTTATGATAAGTATCACCCAATAAATTTTAAACATAGCGTACCAAAGAGTCTGCATCCGAATCAGAAACCGATAAAAGCGATTAAATATTTTTGTATAATTAGTATAAGTATAAATAGTAAATTATATTTGAATGTAAAAAACACGTTTTTTCTTCGATAATTAACCCTTTCAGTCACAGATTTCTTTAAAAAGGAAAACAACTCTGAAATGTGGTATACTACTTGAAAATATATTTCTGAACATGTTTTATTTAGAAACTTTTTTGATTAGTCATACGGTTTATGATTTATGACTTGTCCCATCAAGATAGGATGTCCATCCAAATGGACGCGATGACCGAAAGGGTTAGATTATGTATTATATATATATATATATGTGGCGAAAAGGATGTGGTCGCCATCTTATCGGCGGAGCGTTTCGTCCCGGAGTCGGCCTGTGGACTCGTCAGTAAGGCTAGGCCGACTCCTGCCTTAGACGCTCTGTGGTCCTCGGTGAGAGACGGGCAGTTGCGGTCTTATATAGAAACTTGCCCGTTGTTGGACCACTAACGAGAAGCCGAAAGCCGTGGAGTCGACGGGTGGCGCCACCTGGCGGCGGGGCGCCGTAGCGCGATGGGTCGCCACAGTACTCCCCCCCTAGTGACGTCTAATGTATGCAGACGGAACGAGGCGGAAGAAGTGGTGTGTGTGTGTGTGTGGCGACGGCTTGGCTGTGAGCGTGACTGCGTGGGACGTCGGTGGACCTCGGTAGGAATCTTCGATCGAGATTCGATATACCGAGGGATGTCGAAGGCTGGAAACTCCGCCGGTGCTCGTCGCAGCGTGTGAGATCGATCATCCTCAGGTGCGTGTGTCGTGGCATGCGTATGCCGTGCGTATCGGGGCCTGTACGTGTGCCGTGACGTCGTATCGAGGCGTGCGTGTACCTGTGCCGTGACGTCGTATCGAAGCGTGTGCGTGGGTCGTGACGTAGTGTGGAGGAGTGCGTGTACGTGGACCGTGACGTCATATCGAAGCGTGTGCGTGGGTCGTGACGTCGTGTCGAAGCGCGTGCGTGGGTCGTGACGTCGTGAGCGTGTCGTTGGCTCTGCTTCCAGAGATCAAGGTGTCCTTGTCATGGGAGTTCCCTTGGTCCAGAAGGTATATGCTGCAGGATGATGGATCTTCTCCGCTGGATCACGTCGGGGTCACCAATGTGGCGAAAAGGATGTGGTCGCCATCTTATCGGCGGAGCGTTTCGTCCCGGAGTCGGCCTGTGGACTCGTCAGTAAGGCTAGGCCGACTCCTGCCTTAGACGCTCTGTGGTCCTCGGTGAGAGACGGGCAGTTGCGGTCTTATATAGAAACTTGCCCGTTGTTGGACCACTAACGAGAAGCCGAAAGCCGTGGAGTCGACGGGTGGCGCCACCTGGCGGCGGGGCGCCGTAGCGCGATGGGTCGCCACATATATATAGAAATAAGAATAAATAAAAAAACATTTAATACTAGAAAATATTTTTCGTTTTAATGATTTTTCCCATTTTATTTTCCTCTTTAAAATTAATTTTTTAGTGCATTTTTTATATATGCGATAGAAATTACTATTTCACAATAAATGAATTTTAAAAAAGTGAAAAAAAAAGTTCTTTAACTGTCCGCAGCAAGAATCGAACCCGAGCCTACCGCGTGGTAAGACTTGCCCTTAGCCACTGCGCCACTACGTCGCTATGGAAACTGCCGCTTAAAATCAGACCACTATCGTCCGGTCAGACAGCGTAAAAACTAAAAACCTTGTTTATAAACAAATGAGGCCGCATTAGCAACAACCACTTTAGAGAGTTGTTTGTAACCCTTTTGGCTACCGTTTAACCAAAACGCTGTTCAAATCGGTGACCCATGAGTGGGGCCCTCCCCTTGTAAGCCCTATCCTTATAATTTCCATAAAAATATGGCGAGGGTCGCGTCGAAAAAAGATGTCGAATATCGTAGCACTTTAATTGTTGAAACGATATACAATTATTAAGTATCGATATGTATCTTTAAAATTAAAATATTCTGCTTCTAAGTAATTATTACCAGATATCCTGTTTTTGTGACGGTAACCGGTCCGGGACATGTGGGGTTTTTAAAATTCAATTGTATTTATGTGATTCAATTTTAGTTTCGCCGAAAGTCGTTTCTGCATCGGCGAAACGATTGGCCTTACACTGACCTCACGGACGGATCAACGCTAAAACCATAGTTTCGTCGAGACTCATTCGAACACACTTTAAAATAATTCACCCGATACTGGTAACCGGATACTACTAAACCGGCCAAACAATAATTGGTCTGAGACTTGCTCCACGAACGGGCCAATATTCGCACTTTTGTTTCGCCGATAATCATACGTAAAAATGAAAAATAAGAATTTGTTAGTATAAAGAATATTAACGGAATACGCGAAACAATATTCTTTTGATATAAAATAATGTTAGAAACAGTTATCTATGGAAATGTCGCGTGTAATTTATGTATAAGGAAGTCTTCGATTTATCAAATCTCAAGGTACGTGGTTAGCTATGCGGTTAGAGGCGTCAGTTTGCTTATTGGTTCAGCGTCGATTTCTGTAAGGAATATTGAGGAGTTCATCAAGTCACGGCATTCCTAAGGTTCGCAACATCATTATCTATCATCTCATCATACTAGTACATTATAATTAAAGAACGTTCATAAAATAATTAAGGAAAAGGTAAAATAATCGAGTTCCCCAACGTCAAAAGTTCGATGCGTCGGTAGTAGGAATATTTTTTTGTAATTCTCGACATGAAGCTTTCTATCAAACTTTTTCATAAATTAAACCGTATTTTGTTCCAGGGGCACAGTATGAGCCCAGCGCTGGGCTTCGCGCCGTACCCCACGCTAAGCTCGCCAGCATCGAGCATCCCCTGTCTTCTTATCCCCCACAGAGGGTCGACGGGTATAGGGGCGATCCAAGCATACAAGAAAGAATGACTCAGAGGGAGGACGTGCTCAAATTCGAGCAGGGCCGTATCAAGGCTCTGCAAGAAGAACGTCTTCATATTCAAAAGAAAACCTTCACCAAATGGATCAATTCATTCCTCCTCAAGGTGAGTGTATCCGAAATGATAACGAACCCGGTTTCGTTTCTCTTATTAGATTTCTTAAAAGGGAAATCCATCTTCCAAAAAAATCTACTATAATCTACGCCAATACTACAAAAATTATAGCTTTCTACATCAAAATCCGTCTTTCTACAACTTGTATTTTAACGTAGTAAGTCGTAGAAAATGAGTAAAACATTTTACAACTTTTAACAATTTTTCACTACGTCGACGTTGTATATTGTACTTATTCGTGAAAAGGTTCTACAGTTTTGTACTATTTTTTATGGTATCGAAGAAGTTGTTAAAATTTAGGAATATCAGTGGGTGTGGAAAGGTGTGGTTTGTAGTAGTTTTCTTTCAAGTTTTATTACTTTCTACGCGCGCGCGCGCGTCACTCTATAACTTTTTAAAGGGCCCCATACACGGTACGATTCGTCGCTTCGATCCGTCGTTTCAGACCGAACGAAACGACGAATCGATAGTGTATGTCAACATCGTTAACGACTTACTTACAAGGAAACCGTCCCAGGTGTACCTCGCCGATTTCGTTCATTTTGATATATGTTATTCTACGTCAAAATCTAAGAGATGTATTTTTTTTATGTGCGGAAGAACATTTCTAAGGGGTGAAATTAACCCTCAAAATTGACTGCTCCTAAGGGTGATTGTTGGTTTTCACATACTTGCAATTGATCTTTTGAAATGAAACCAAGTGGATAATAATCTACATAAAAAATGATGAAAAATGCAATTTGTTACATTTCATTGGGATAATTAATTAAAAAATTATAAGGGTTGAAATTCACAAAATCATAGTAAGAAAAAAACTATTGCATATTTTTTTTGAGACCAATGGCAATTAAAAGAGGAAAAAAAAGTAGAAAATACGTGTTTCGGCTTTTTTCGAAAAAATTGAGTTTATCGACCAAATCTTTCCTATGTTCACGTGCATCAATTGCAGAAAAATCTTTTGAATTTTTTCTTACTGTATTTTCACTTATATTTCAAAACATTTTTTATGGGCTTCTTATATCCTTATACGTTCAAAAATACTCATATTTTAATCATTCACCTTTATATAGCTTTTGTAGATAGGATTTGTAAAGTGAATTTTCCGTTCATTTTCGTGTACTTGAACATTTTTCATAATATTTTATGAAATATATTTCATGACATTATACTTCGTATAAAATATTATTTAATAATTGTTCAATTCAATTAAAATTATTCGTATATGTACGATAAATAATATTTCTCCGGGTATTATTTTTGTTTCTTTTTTGATGCGACATATTTTTAAATGCAGTGGGGATAAAATTGTTTATACATGGTTCAATAGAGACAAAGGGTCACAAATAAGATAATCTTGAAACTCATGATATGGTGCTATTAAAACTTTGTGGTCAAGTGTCGGTAACCAGCCGCTCATATTTTTTACCGTTGCGGACGCGTATCGGCATATAGCTGTCCAAATCTGTTTACAGCTGCGGGGCCGTATTATGAAGCAGCTCGCTTACGTTTATTTTTCTGAATGATAAGATACGCATGGATCGGCGACGCTCGCTCGTCGGGCGATTTGAAAATGCTGTAAATTTTGCATTCGGAGAATCCTGTAAATCGCAATGCGAAATTCCAGGTAGCGAAAATATTGCCGTCATTCGTTGTTCATGGTGTCAAAAATCTCTATGCTTTAAACATTTTTTTGATGATTACCATTACTGTACCGCATACAATGAATAAAATCCGACGTACTCGTCACCGTGGTTTTCTTCGGTACGCAATTTCCACCACTGATTAGAGTTGAAATTAACACGTTGCTTTTATACCCCTTGCGGGCGGAACCGCCCGACGAGCGAGCGTCGCCAATCCATGCGTATCTTATCATTCAGAAAAATAAACGTAAGCGAGCTGCTCCATAATACGTCCCCGCAGCTGTAAACAGATTTGGACAGCTATATGCCGATACGCGTCCGCAACGGTAAAAAACATGAGCGGCTGGTTACCGACACTTGACCACAAAGTTTTAATAGTACCATATCATGAGTTTCAAGATTATCTTATTTGTGACCCTTTGTCTCTATTGAACCATGTATAAACAATTTTATCCCCACTGCATTTAAAAATATGTCGCATCAAAAAAGAAACAAAAATAATACCCGGAGAAATATTATTTATCGTACATATACGAATAATTTTAATTGAATTGAACAATTATTAAATAATATTTTATACGAAGTATAATGTCATGAAATATATTTCATAAAATATTATGAAAAATGTTCAAGTACACGAAAATGAACGGAAAATTCACTTTACAAATCCTATCTACAAAAGCTATAAGAAAAAGAAGACGAGAGGTTGACAAAAAATAAATAAATAAAGGTGAATGATTAAAATATGAGTATTTTTGAACGTATCAGGATATAAGAAGCCCATACAAATTTTTTTGAAATATAAGTGAAAATACAGTAAGAAAAAATTCAAAAGATTTTTCTGCAATTGATGCACGTGAATATAGGAAAGATTTCCTCGATAAACTCAATTTTTTCGAAAAAAGCCGAAACACGTATTTTCTACTTTTTTTTTGCTCTTTTAATTGCCATTGGTCTCAAAAAAAATATGCAATAGTTTTTTTCTTACAATGATTTTGTGAATTTCAACCCTTATAATTTTTTAATTAATTATCCCAATGAAATGTAACAAATTGCATTTTTCATCATTTTTTATGTAGATTATTATCCACTTGGTTTCATTTCAAAAGATCAATTGCAAATAGGTGAAAACCAGCAATCACCCTTAGGAGCAGTCAATTTTGAGGGTTAATTTCACCCCTTAGAAATGCTTTTCCGCACATAAAAAAAATATGTATCTCTCAGATTTTGACGTAGAATAACATATATCAAAATGAACGAAATCGGCGAGGTACACCTGGGATGGTTTCCTTGTTAGTCGAAGACGATATCGGAGATCGCAACAGAAACCCATGCGATCTTGAATATCGTAACGATAAATAAGATCGAAGCGACGAATCGTACCGTATATGAGGCTCGCCATTGAAGCGATCGATCGTCACGATTTTCTTCAGATCGATCGAAGCGATGAATCGTACCGTGTATGGAGCCCTTAAAGAAGTAAGCGAAATATCGTAGTTTGGCATAAACTGTTATACACTTGCGTGCATAAAAATCGGCTCACTGTAAACTTTTGATTTTAACTATATATTTTTTAGAAACTATTCATCAGATCGAAAAAAGAAATGTGCTGTTTCAAAGACAATTTAATATGCTTTAATATGAGTTTAATTTTGTGAAGAATGCTTATCGTTTATATGCGTAGCAACCGGTAAACCAATTAAACGTGTTCATGTGGTGGTTATAACGAGAATAACAAACTCGTGAAAGATTGAAATTGTTGCCTTTTTGCAATTAAAATTTGCACATTATTCGTTTTTCATAATTTGATTAGTTTTCAAGCGTATTAGTCTAATGCATACTACACCGCAAAAAGCCGCCCAAGTTATTGCTTTAATCGAAAATGGACTTAGCCAGTGAGCTGTTGCTCGACAAAAGGATATGACACACGCAGCGGTACGAAGAGTGTGCCAACGTTATCAAGAGACTGGATCCTTTCATAGACGACCTGCAAAAGGCAGGAAGCAATTTACAACGGGTCATGATGCCCGCTTTATTGTGTCAACAACATTAAGAAATGCTGCTTTAATACGGTTCAAGTGCAACAACAGCTCCGTGAAGTACGAAGAGTAGCTATTAGTCAGTAGATAGTAAGACGAAGACTGCAGGAAAGTAACCTGATCCCTAAAACTCCTGCGACTGGTCTAAAACTTACCCCAGCTCATCGTCAAGCACGCCTGCGTTTTGCACGGGATCATCTGAATTGGACATTGGAACAATGGGGGTCTGTTCTGTTCTCAGATGAGACCAGAATATGCTTCTATGGTAGCGACCGAAGAAGAAAAATGTACCGAAGAGACCGAAAGAGCGATTTACAGAATGCTGTATGGAAGAGCGGAGTACTTATGGAGGTGGTTCCTGCATGATCTGGGGTGCAATTTCTATGGAAGCACGAACCGACCCTGTTTTCATCACTATTTGCACGAATTTTTTCCCAACTAAAGTAGAAAAACACTTTTCCTTAATATTTCGGTAAAATTCTTTACTTTTTGGGGAAAAATACTGCATAGTTCTCAAATATTACTGGAAGTATAGGAAGTTATGAAATTACAAAATATTTTTGGGAAATTTCCCTCATGTATCAGAAAAAATCGTATCTTTTTGGGGGAAAGAACCATACCGTATGTATATATCATCTCAAATTAAACAAGCAGAGATACCGACATTGCCGAAACTTTATCGACGGTCAAGAATTTTATAGTTAGAGTTGGTTTGAGAAGAGTGCGCTGTGTGTGCTGCGTGAGAGCGAAAAGTGTCAAACGTTTGATTTCCCGATAGCTGTCAATTCGGAAAATCGAAGTATTGAATAATAGACGAAACACTTCGATCTCTTGAATTACACAGGTACACAAAAAAAAAAGTTCCTGTTCCCGGAACCAATCCAGTATATCTTTATGTTTTTGAGGTCGCTGAATCCGAATCCGGTATCCGTTTGTCTCCATCACGTCACGTTCAAGGTCATTTCAAGGTCAAATCCTGGAAAAATAGTCAAATCGATTCAAATTATTATTCCTATATATTTTTGGGGTCGCTGAATCCAAATCCGATGTCCGTTTGATCCGACAAGGTCCGGCCTCTCTTACTACAGACCCGAGCCGGGGCGATCGAAGCTCCGCTATCCACTCCACGCGCGATCCGGCGCCCTATGAGTGGAAACACGTCGACCGGCACTCCCATGGAGGGGGTCAGCTTGGACTTCAGATTAGAACATTTTTGCTAGAGTTGACCTTGAAATTACCTTGGGGGTTATGTTATCAACAAAATTGAATACATATCTAGACGTAAAATTTCCCGTTCTTTTAGAATCTGCAGTCAAAAATTCATTTTTGGCAGAATAAATACATTTGACATTGAAATGACCTTGAATTTGACCTTGTCGGATCAAACGGACATCGGATTTGGATTCAGCGACCCCAAAAATATGTAGAAATAATAATTTGAATCGATTTGACTATTTTTCCAGGATTTGACCTTGAAATGACCTTGAAAGTGACGTGATGGAGACAAACGGACACCAGATTCAGATTCAGCAACCTCAAAAACATAAAGATATTCTGGTCTGGTTCCGGGATCAGGAGCTTTTTTTTTGTGTGCCTGTGTTATTAGACGTTTGACACTTTTCGCTCTCACGCAGCACCTACAGCGCCCTCTTCTCAAGCCAACCCTAACTATAAAATTCTTGACCGTCGGTAAAGTTTCGGCAATGTCGGTATCTCTGCTTGTTTAATTTGGGATGATACATACGGTAATGTTCGGAAATATTACTGAAAATGTAAATAATTTTGCAAGTACCAAAATCTTTCTGGATTTTATGCTATAGGATAAAATTATAATTTTTGGTCAATTCGCTGAATTCAAACAGGAAAAAATATGACGTGAACAGTAATAAAGATTATAGGAATATTTGGCCACAATAGACGAATTAATTTTCACAATTCAATGGTAAACTATTTTATTAATTTGAAATAGTTGAACCTAATCTTAGTAAAAATTAAAATTTACTACTAAAGTAACTTATTTTTACTAATATGAACTTAAAGGTTATATAGAGAGAATATTATTTATCATTGCTTTGCTCCCCTCCACTAAGCCCTATTTATGAATTCTCAGTTTACTCTTGAACAACAAAATTCCGCAATAGAATCAGTTTTATAATAGTAAAAAATATTAATTTTTACAATTATAATATCATTTTCTAACCAATAATATTATTAAAACTTTTAATCAGTGTGCTGAGAGAGCATTTGTTGAAGCATATTAATAAAATCACCAGACATGTAGCTTAAGCCCATATTTCGTAGCAAAGCTAACGTCTTATGTTACAGTAGCTCATCATGGTGACCCTACTACAAATAAGATCAGGTATATTGGATCCGGACTATATTAGGATTGTCATAATAGGGCCAAGCTATGATAGCCCGATCCGGACTCGATCAGTAGTAAATTTGATTACCCTACTATAGATAAGAACAGACAAAATTGGCGGTCATGGGCGGGGGAACGCCGATTTAGTTACTTGGATTTAATAATTTGGCTGTAATGATTAAAAATCGCTTGGCCAAAACAAGCTGTAGTCAAGTCAATTATTAGTTCAAGTAACTACATTTGCGTTCCCCCGCCCATGACCCCTAATTTGGTCAAACCTACCATACTTTTGTCTCACAATCAGTGTATTTATAAGATTTCTGTGTTCCGTCGCCGTGCGATCAATGCTAGATCTTCATGGGGTCCTAAATCCCGAAGACACTCGTTCGTGACACGGCTACTTACCAAACATACCTTAAGGCGGATTTTAAGATCTGGACTGTTGATTGGACGTGTGATAAGGTGGGTTTATACCGATCGGTTAGTTCGAATGATTTAACATTGCACTCACTATATTACTAATAATATAAGTATTCGAATTAAAGAGGTACAGTAATTTGATGATTAACCGTGATTTACAATTAGTTGGTTCGAATGTACTGTATACGCTTGGCAAGTTCCCAAAAAGAATGCACGATGCACGTGTTACCTCGCGGTCATTGTACGCAACTGTAGGGGGGGGGGGGGGGGTCTCAGCTAACACCCATAGATTACAGTACATCTTACTCTTGTAATTAAATTTATTTTCTGACACAGCTGAAGTTTTAATCATGTAAAATGAACATGGTAATTAAAAGTGGTTTTCAAGAGATTGAACCTAACCTAACCTAGCCTAAACATAACCTAAACGCCCCCCACGTTCCGCTACCTTCGACCACTTGATGGCAGCACCAGAGCTACTTGCCAAGCGTATACGATACACTACACTGGCATGCCTCGGGCGACAAGTTAACTGACTAGTCACCTGAGTGAAACGGATATGCACTTAGGTGAAACGAACGGCAAGTTTAAGGGCTTACTACCTGAATGCGCTGGGTACACTATGCTTGGCGAGGCACTGTTCACTTGATTACACACATTGAATAACATGCATTTTTTTGAAGCGGGCGAGGAGGGGAATCTTCATAAGACACCCAAAATAGTAGTAGGGTAGTGTCGGGTTTCTACCGACTAAACTCCTCATGGTTACCAACCCGTAGGGTTATAAACCAAGTATAGAAGACGAAGAAGTAGGGGACCTTGTTAACACTAGCTGGGGCCACTGTGCGTGGATGCGAAGCTGGGGGTGACAGAGTCGGATAAGAGAGCACAGGGCCTACGGATTTTGTCCTTGGATTTGCTGGAATAGCCGTTCAGCGCTTGGATGGAGAGGTTTGTGTGGTTCGTTAGGGAGTTGTAGGAGCCTCATATATAATCCCTGGACTTTGCGAAATTTGGCTGGAGTGGCTGCGCCCCAGATGGGTATAGCGTATGTGCATGAACTTCTGATTATTGCATTGAAGGCTCTGACTTTGATTTGTTGAGAGATATTCTTGTTATTGAAGAAGGGTTTAAGTGCGACATACGCGCCGCGTGCTTTGCTGCGTACGGCGGTGATTTCTTTAGACCAGCTGAGCTTCCTATCGAAAATAACATCTAGGTATTTTGTGGAGTAGCTCCAGGGTATTCGGTGGTTACTCACTATTAGAGCGTCTGGGGGGATGCTGCGGCGGGAGAAGAACACTGCCTCGGACTTGGATTCGTTGAGGGCGAGGCTCCACTTGTGATACCATTGGAGGAGCGTGGGTAAGAATTTATTTACTACTGTGGAGCAGAAATTTTTATTTTTGGAGGAATAAAGAAGGGCAACGTCATCAGCGTATTGGGCCGTGATTATTTTATCGTGAGTGGGGATGTCATGACAATAAATGTTGAACAGGGCTGGAGAGAGCCTGGATCCTTGCGGGACTCCCGCAGTGACGGGTTTTGAAGAGGAGAGGCCTGACCGGACTCTGAAGGTTCTATTCGTGAGGAACGAGCTTATGATGCCAATTAGGTAGTGGGGGCAGTTTAGTTGGATTAATTTGAAAATTAATCCGTCATGCCAGACTCTGTCGAACGCCTGCTTGGCGTTTAGTAAGAGCATGGAGGTGTGGTGATTCTTATTCATATTGTCGGCAACATACTCTGAGGCGCAAAGGAGTTGGTGGCAGGTACCGTGCCGGTGACGGAACCCGTGTTGAAAGTCCGGGAGGATGTTTCGCTCCATTATGAATTTGTTTAGCCGACTAAGGATGATGTGTTCTGCGATTTTGCTTCGGGTGCAGAGAAGGCTGATTGGTCTGTAACTGGCGGCCTGGTTTAGAGGTTTACCCTGCTTGGAAAAGCAGATGATTGTGGCTGTTTTCCAGGTTGTGGGGAAGAATAACATACATTCGGTTGCGGTTTATATATCTTACTACTATAAATAGATAGTGGGGATAACGTGGGCGACGCGGTACGCTCTGAATGGCTGAATTAGAATGATGGTGTAACTAGTGGGGGTTGATGCGGTGCGCCCTGATTGGCTAGGAGAGAAAGGCATTAGAACAATAGATGACGTTGGGTAGTTTCCGCGTCCCGGTTAACGGGCAAGGGTACCGTTGCTCGTCCTTGGCCATAACGAGGGTTCAGGCTACGCGGAATGGTGAAGCAATCCTCTACACCTGATAAGCCAGGTGTTAGGTTTTTCCGACTGGTCATCTATTGAATTCGTCATTCTCCCCTTTACAAGCTGATTTAGTAGTCGAGGGATAGCGGTATCGATTACAATAAGAATTGAGAGAGAGACGGCTTATTTCCATCCGTCCGGTAATTAACTCTTCCGGGAAAAGTGCGGGACTGCAAGCGTATTTACAGCCTAGATTCGCCGAAATATACCGCTCGCATTATGTCGAGATTGACCCTAGATTAACGAGGTATATAAAGGGTTTTCCAATAACGGCATCAGAACTTTTAAATGTAATAGCGGCAACACTGCTTGACATGTGAAGATCAAACGTCAACGGCTGTATCCAACAGTAGTGCAACAGTAGTGGGCAATTAATCATGAAGAAGTACACAATTCAACAGTAAGTAGAAATTATTCGTGTTTACTATCAAAATGAGTGTTCGGTTCGCCGGACTTTTCAAGCATTGCGAGTAATTTATGGTCGACATAATCGACCAACGGAGCGGTCTATTTACCGTCTCGTGGATGGAAATATGGACATAAACAACCGTAAAGTGGAGTTACTTTGTGACTAAGGGGGGGGGGGGGGGGTACATTGTGACAGAGGGCATAAAATTATAAACTCTCAAGTTTTGGGCCCAAATTTGTAATAATACTTCGCCGGTACCTAATGGGTATGCAACTATACTTTCTGTTGTGCGCGACTGTCTAATTGCCGTCGCCAGTCATAACAGCATTCCAGTGCTACACGAGCTGATAAAGAGTGTTGATAAATACACGTTGGGGGCCATCCATATATTACGTAAGACGTTTGAGGGGGGGGGGGGTGTGAATATTTCTTACAGTGTCTTACAATGAGGCGGGGGGTCTAGACCTCATCTTACATGAGAAATTCCTAGCCAAAAATGCTATCAAATCACTCAATACAGATTGAAAGAAGCGCTGTACTTTGCATCAAATAAAGCAGTAACAATAGACAAAAGAATGTGCAAAACCCAGGATCAAGCAGAGAAGAGGCGACCTGCACGAGTGGCATTGCGTCGTGATCGGGAGCTTATGTGCATCTTCCGAGATAGTGAAACGGGAGTGGAGGACGTCGAGTGGGTTGAGGAGCAGGACGTCTCTACTGAGGATATAGTTTATTAAACGAAGTTTAAAAGTGAAGTTACTTGAACTGAGCGAATATATGTTTTCTAATGTTTTCCGTTGATACGAAGAGTTAGAACGAGGATGAAGTGCATAAAGAAATATACCGTAGTAGACTATAAACTTTACATCAATAGTGTTGGGCTTCCACTCCGATAAAAGACGCCGTTGATACACGATTAGAGAATAGCGAATAATGAAGAGTCTCTTTAAACAGCTCCTATGTACAGCATCCTTGTTCTGATTATGTATGATGCTATTGTTTAGCAGGACCGTCTCGAAATATAGTCAATCTCTTCCTAATATTCATCTGATATTTGAAAGCAGTATAAACGGCAAGCTCAAGAATGACTTAAAAAAAGTTACGTCTTATGTAAGATTTAGGGGGGGGGGGGGTCATCTGGAATCTTACGGTATCTTGCACTGGGGGGAGGGGGGGGGGGTCAAAAAGGGGCCAAAAATGTCTTACGTAATATATGGATGGCCCCTTGCGCCGTTCAGCGTAAACTTTGTGTTGGCAAGCGTGTTGTGAATTTTATACGTGAAATCAGGTAAGTGCATATTGAAATATGGTCTTTTGGGAAAGCATGGCCTGATTTTTAACTTAATTCCTTATGTTTGAAAAAAACTGCGTCAAATTACGTAAAAAATCAACAATATAAGGGGTTGCTTTATGACAAGCTAAAACTACGTAAACTATGCAAAAACACGAATTGTAGCACATAATTTTGATTCAGTAGGTATGCTGTGTGAACATAAACGTCAACTTTTGGCGCGAAGTAACAAGAATACACACCCGAAACGTTAGATGCTGCACTCAAAGAAGTAAAAACTAAGAAACTCAGTTTACGCAAGGCAGCAGAAAAGTATCAAATACATTATAACACTCTCTGGGTGAAACTGAAAGAGAAACATACCCGACGTTTTGTGATATGTAAGAATTTTGTTAAGTAAGTAATGACGAAATTATAATTAATATTAATAAACTACGCCAGCAAGGAGAGAGGGAGCTGTTTTATATCCCAGAAATGGAAAACTTTCTTGAATAAGAATTTTGTTTATTAGTTCCTACTTTGTAAAAATGTATTTTCTAGTTGTTTGTGCATATTTTTAAGAAATATTTCTTTGCTTCCAATTCCTATGACTTCTTTTCCCTATACAGCCTACCTAATGTTTCCAGTTTTTAAAACAATTCTGAAAAAATTGGGTTCTTACCTGTTTATAACAGCATTACATTTTTTTTTATCAACTTAGTATATATATTTTTTCTTCCTCTTTCATATTACGGGGTTACTTTGTGGATATATCATTATTTAATGTAGTTTAGAACTAAAATTATACGTGTCACAAAGTAACCCCGACCTCTGGGGTTAAATTGTGACACACTTTTCTGCTTATTACTTTTTTTCTGTACATTTAATATCAAGTCACCACAGCTCATGTAAAAGAGGAAGGTCGAATCTACATGTTAACATCATTTTTAAATCATATAGCATAATAGACAAGGAGGTAGGGGAAAGTCGGTTAAGATGACGACGTTAAGCTTTGATGATTTTTCCTGACCTTAATATTTATTGAATCGATGCCAGAATTTCTCCATCATATTCTTCAACGCGCGACACTAATGGTGTAGGAACCGGCCCTTAATCTAGCGTCAATATTGTTAAATATCGAATTCGTCGTCTTACCCGCCTCGTCATCTTACTCGACTTTCCCCTACTTATAAAAAACCTCAAAAATTGTCACAAAGTAGCCTCACTTTACGGAATGTTTTTTTCCTACAAGACGGTGCCACTTACCACACTGCTCGTGAGACAGTCTCTTGATTGCACGAAAAGTTTCCGGGACGCGTTATTTCGAGAAATGCTGATGTAAACTGGCCACCAAAGTCATGCGACCTTACAGCCTTGGACTATTTTCTATGGGGTTATGTGAAATCTCTAGTTTACAGAAATAAGCCTCGAACAATTCAAGACCTCAAATGGAACATTCAACGCACCACTCAAAACATACCACGTGATATGTGTCAAAAAGTAGTGGAGAATTGTGCCTCCAGAATGCACGAAACTATACGAAGTCAGGGAGGACATTTAAGCAACATTGTTTTCAAAACATAATGTCAGAGATAGTTCTTAAGAATGAATAAAAGATTAATGGATTATCACTTGTAGTTATCATTGTGTTTAAGTTTAAAATTCTGACGCCCTTATTGGTATATCGCGGTGATACTAATTGCTAAGAGGATCGATATTCAGAATTCCGACCATCGTTTGTCGGAACAATATGGTACAAGAAGAATACTTTTTGCGATAAAAAGATAAATTCTTGCAAGAACCGGCGAGAATTCATGCATCAAGAGAAAAATTAATTTCCTTCCATGGTACAGTGTCTGCTTAACATAAGAAAAAACCGTTTTTCTCGAATGATTTTTCCATTCGATGTAAGTATATCACAGTTTCTTGAAACGAATGAAAGAATCCGCTTGCGTTAAACAGATTTCCGATTGCTGGGAACATGTAGTCTCCTCGTATTTAGGCTGACAGTGCTGCTTTGCCTTGGTCTATAATTTCGTATTACCATAGCCCGTGTCATTCCGTGCACGACTATGAATCATCTATGTCGGCAAAAGGGCCTAAGTGCCATTTTTCCTGAAATGGAGATTATTGCTGTTATATAATCTAAGTGCCACGTGAAACTTGCAGCACAAATATTTTTGCGTCAGGAAAATGGCACTTAGACCCTTTTGCATATTTCACTCTTCAAGTGACCTCAAGATAATACAAATAAAGTACTAAACGTGTATTCAATATGAGCACAAATTTTAGTAAATATATCGCTACAATAAATATTGCAATTAACTTGAATCGTATTATAATATAAATTCAAATATTTATTTAAAAATAATAATTATTTCAAATTCACATATGGCAAAACAAACGTAGATTTTAGAACAATCGATTATCACAGTTTGCACGAACGTCGTAACGATCACATAAGTCTGTTTGGGTCTTTACCGTCTTGAAGGATAAAATTACAATCATTAGTCATTAGTCTAAATATATACATAATAGTCATTAGTGTAAAAACAGTTATTTTATTCCAAATATTATATTGGAATACTTGATTTCACTTATAAACAATTGAAGGGTCCAGTGGAAAAACGATGAGGTTCCATATTTCTAAAAGTTGAGAAACACGACATTTAAAGTTTCACAACGCGCGGGAGTCCACTGTGCCGCCTATTTTCAACCACAGTTTTTAGTGCAATCTCATTGTTTGTCCCCTGTAAGGTTTGGTATGTTGATACTTCATGTTACAAGCTAACAGATGCCGCTAAAATATCGATTTCGAAAAAAATGGAACCTCATCGTTTTTCCACTGCACCCTTCAATTAGTATAGCTTCATTTAATTGTCCCCATTTATTCGTCGTGTCGCTTTAAATAATTTGATAATTCATATAACGAAAGCACTCATATTACAAACTTATTTTATATCAAATGAAAAAAAGGATAATTGAAGTCTTACATTTGGTTATGAAGGAGGAAATTGAAAATGGTCAGATAATTTCTTGTTATTAGCTTACTTACAAAACTAACTCTGCATTTGCAAAACTGCTCTTACAAGGGAAGTTAGGGAACCCGAAAATTTGGAAAATTCCGCCATTCCGTGTGCAAGTAGAGTAGTTCAAGCGTAATAAAAAAATACATTTCATTGGTGCGGAATTCCAGTTTTAAGGGGTGAAATCATCCCTTGAAAAAATGCAGATTTTTCTTCTTCACGGAATAACTCCCGAACGGTGAAAGATAAGGGAAAAAAGTTGAAATAAAAGTTTTATGGTTTTTTCCGACCTATAAAACTGGGGCAAAAAATTCTGGAAAAAATTTTTGTTTAAGTTACCCCCACCACCAACCCATAAAAATGGATTTTTGGATTTCTTAAGTCTATGTAAAAATACCTCTTAATAACCTCTTTCCATAAATCCGCAATCTATTATGTATCCTTTTTTTTAAATTTAGGAAACCTCGAACTTTAAGGCCGTTTTGACGTAAACAGTGAAACGGTCTTATGAAACGATATCTACATTTTTATTTATATACATTTCACATACAGTTTTTAATTATTTTACCAAAACACCTACTTACAATTACATGAAAAATGAAACTTATTGAAATGAATCAATGACATGTATTTTTCAAACAACACAAATAAGTCACTTGGAGAAAATCCAGTCAAAATTAAGGCAGTGGCGTGTAGTGAAGTTTTAAAGTCGATTCAAAAATGGCTATTAATATGGATAAAGAATCGTATCTATTATACTAAAAGTATATATCAAATATTTATTTTTCTACGCTCAAGAAACAATATACATTCAATACTCGTACTTGCATTAGAGTATATGTACAATAAAAAATCTAGATCAAATCTTCTTCGTCGTCTTCGTTTTCAGCGGGTTGAAATATACTGCTACAAGACTGTCCTTGACACTGCCCACACAGATTTGAACAGTTTTGACCAGATTTCTTACACTTACACAGCTTTCCACAATCAGTCTTACAGTTACAGAATATCAATTTTAGGGTGAATTCTGGTGCAATTGATTTGTCGGTCATTGTTGGTAAAAGAAGTTCTTCCTGCTTTCTCCATCCCCAAGAGGTAGCTTCCAACTCATTTTCCAGCCATTCCTGGATTTGGTAATATACCCGCAAACTGTGCTGAGCGGCTGCATCTGATGTCGGTGGTAAAGAAGTTAATGAGAAGTTTGCACTTAAACTCTGTCTTGATGCATTGTTGTGAAATTTGAAAAAGCGTAGCTGATTTAGCGTTTTTACTGCCTTTCTGGCACCATACAGAGCCAATAGAAACTCTTCTCCAATAGCGATTATATCCTTCTTGTCTGCAGTGGGATTTAAAAAAATGGCTACTTTGGCTTGTAGGTCCTGATGTTTCACTAAAAGCCTATAGGGTGACTTCGCCGGTTTTCGACCAGATTACATTAGTTTGGTCTTCAACAATGCGCAAATTCAACATATATGCAGATGTTTAAACTAAAACATATGGGGCATTCTCGGTCAAACAACCACCTTTTTCATGAGGGTCTCAAAAAAATCTGATTTTTATTTACATAGTCATGCTTGATAAAAAAAACATTACCTAAATTTTTTTAGATTTCTTTCACGCGCCGTTAGTGGTATACATCGATTTGAAAAATAAATTTTAACTTTAAAGTTTCAAGTATACTATTAATCTCCTAAACAACTTTGTATACATGACAATTTTTTTTTCTCAATTTTTCAAAAAAAATATAAAAATTTTTAAGTGACATTAAAAGGCATTTTCTTACAAGAAAGTGAAAAAAGCACCAGACAATATTTATTTCGCCAATGCGACAGTCTCGATTTTTCTTTAAAAAATTCAGTACATTTGAAATCAATAAAAACTGTAGAAAAAAATTCTTTTTAAGTTTGCGGCCTTAAAAAAATTTTTTTTCATTAGAAAATGTTCTTCATCCTTCTATGCATCTATGCATAGAAACATAAAGAACATTTTCGGATTTTTGAAAAAATGTTGAAGAGAAAAAACTTAAAAAGAATTTGTTTAAAAATCAGAAAATTTTCTTTATCCTTTTATGCTTAGATTTAATTTTTTAAGAGAAAAAACTTAAAAAGAATTTTTTTCTTCATGAAGAAATGGCCCTCCCACTACCAAATTTTTTCTGCACAGTTTTTATTGATTTCAAATGTACTGAATTTTTTAAAGAAAAATCAAGACTGTCGCATTGGCGAAATAAATATTTTCTGGTGTTTTTTTCACTTTTTTGTAAGAAAATGCCTTTTAATGTCTGTACTGTACTGTACTTAGCATTTAACGGGCACTCAGTCCTTTTTGGACCATTGTACCCGAGCCACACTTGGGGCCACTCAGACAGAGAGGAGTCCCCCCCTCCGCCCACGACCCCCGGTGAGCCCAGGGCCTCCATGCAGGACGGCTATTCTATAACTGAGTGAAAGCCTGTTCCCGTGAGAAGTGGGCGGAGTTCACTGGAAAAGTAAGGAGACTCCTAGTCGCTATTCTCTAACTGCGGGAGTACGAAAATCGGGTGAACGTAGTTCCCGGGAGAATCGGTCTGCTCGGTCGGTCTGGTCGGGACGGCGATTCTAACCTATGTACCGTATGTATCATGCCAAATTAAACAAGCAGATATACCGACACTGCCGAAACTTTACCAACGGTCAAGAATTTTATATAGTTAGAGTTGACTTGAGAAGAGTGCGCTGTGTGTGCTGCGTGAGAGCGAAAAGTGTCAAACGTCTGATTTCCCGATAGCTGTCAATTCGGAAAATCGAAGTATTGAATAATAGACGAAACACTTCGATCTCTTGAATTAACAGCTATCGGGAAATCAGACGTTTGACACTTTTCGCTCTCACGCAGCACACACAGCGCACTCTTCTCAAGCCAACTCTAACTATAAAATTCTTGACCGTCGGTAAAGTTTCGGCAGTGTCGGTATATCTGCTTGTTTAATTTGGCATGATACATACGGTATCTACTTCTGTGACAGTGTGCCGCAGTTTACAATTGGTTAATTTGCGTGTTCCAACAAACGATACACAGTAGTCCGGCGATCTAAGCAAACGCGGTCATGAGTATATTAATGACTTACATAACTGATTTGTGCGATGTAAATTTGTGTCTTAGTTATAAAAAGATATACTTGTATATAAGAACATTTTCCAGAGGTGCTAATAGGAAAAGTAGTTCGAAAAAATAATTTAACAAAAAGCACATTTCCCTAATGCTTACAATAAAAGTCAAAAGCAGCTTAATAATTAAAAAAGATATAGGTATTATACTGGTACCTAGTATTATTCCAAAATATGCATCCTTGAAAACGTGCACTTATAAAAACGTACCTTAAACCAAGCAAATTGTTTTAAATAGAGAAAACTGATTTCGTAACAATAAGACTGCGAAACCGTAAAAATTAAATACATTAAAATGGGACAAGAATGGCATGTAAAATGTTATATAATAATCAAGAGCATGCTTCAAACTATAACTTAAACCAAAAAATGTACGTATCTGAACTTAGCATCATAGTAAACAGTTATGAATTAATATGGACTTTTGACCTATTTCAGAACCACTGTGCGATATACAGGGTATAACAGAGTAAGTGTTACAACGTGAAACTGTAGATTCCTTATGAAAGAAGAAAAATCTTTCTCGCCATCGATATATATGCAACACCTAGGAATAGTTGAAATAACCAGCTGTGGCATGTCCATAGCAGTACTTGAGGTACTTTGATCCATATTCTGGAGAAGCACACGATCGCTCGTGCTGGAAACTCCTTTGACGCGGCTCAGCTACCGACAGAAGCCCGATATTTTTTCTTCAATAAAATATATATAATTTGAAAGAGGTGACAGTACAAGCTATATTTTGATGCCAATATAGATATTAATTTATTTCAATTTTCAATTATTTGCAAGTGAATCATAGTTCAACGGTACCTCACCGTGGTGTATGAATACTTTTTACCCCACTGTATTTTTCGAGTGGGCAAGGATGTCGTTGCTCGTCCCTGGCCATAAAAGGAGTTATGTTGCATCGAATGACGGTTCGATTCTCTCCCCGGAATTACAGAATAGCCGTCCAGATGGCATGCAGGAGTCCCCTAGCCCTCCCAGGTGTCCCAACCAGAGGGGGGGCCCCTCCCTGTCCTCACTCACTGGGGAAGGGGGTCCTCCATGCAGAAGCCCCCCCCCCCCCCCCCCCGAGTACAGCCGGTCTTAGCTCGATCCCCGGATCCCGGAAAAATTATTTTTCCGCAAGCCGGGATTCGAACCCTAGACCTATCGCCCGAGCAGTCTTCGAGAGGCCAGCATTTAGACCACTCGGCTACTGCCGACGACCTTTTAATGTCACTTAAAAATTTTTGTATATTTTTTTTTTGAAAAATTGAGAAAAAACAAAAATTTTCATGTATACAAAGTTGTTTATGAGATTAATAGTATACTTGTGAAACTTTAAAGCGCTAAAATTTATTTTTCAAATTGATGTATACCATTAACGGCGCCTGAAAAAACTCTAAAAAAATTTAGGAAATGCTTTTTCATCAAGTATGACGATGTAAATAAAAATCAGATTTTTTTGAGACCCTCATGAAAAAGGTGGCTTTCTTGACAGAGAATGCCCCATATACATATCGAATCCACAGGAACTATAGAATTGGCCTAAATGTTTAAAATGTATCTAAATCTTTCTGAAAATTAAAAAAGTACGTATATGATAAAAAATTCTGTTTTTCCCCATTCTCGACCACCGTTAGGTTAGTTTTAAACCGTAAGGGGGTGCCACTTCTTATAAGTGTAGTTGAATGGTGGTTTTATGCAGTGGCGTAGTCAAAAATATAAAAAATGCGCTGATATTCTTATTTTCAAAGTCACCCTATATGTAGACAACTTTCCTTTTTTATAAATTGCCGAGGTAGTACCACATTCAAAAACGGTATGGGAAAATAAAATCGAAGCACACATAGTACCTACCTATCTTATTTCGAAGCGCATTTATGTTCGTTGTTTTATTAGGTTTTGTAGTGCTGCCGAGTCTTAACATATAAATATTGTCCGTTTTTTATTTGAATAACAGTAATACCATTAAATCAGTGTCTTCACCAACCAATGTTACCGATTTTTCTAACTTTCTTGTTTCAAGAACTTTCTCCGCTATGAGTGTATCTGCATTCCCATGTGCTTGGAAAACTTTAATATCAGCTGTTTCGAGATGTTGGCTTAGTTGTGAAATAAACAATTTTTTATTGTTTTCATTTTTTTTAAATCGGGGCCTATTAATGATTGCCATGTTGTGGTCTATTAACCGTAAGACTAATTGTGGAAAGGCCAAATGGTATCCGTCTTCACTTGCATTTAGCCGCCTAGCATACGCCTATTACGTAATGAAGGGCCGATTGTAAAATTTCTTACATTTCCGAAACACTTCGAAATAAAAAAATACCTAACTTTATTGATTTAACACTATTTGTTCTTTATTTTTGAGTACTTTTACATGGGAAAATAATTCGATAGCATTTACGCTGAGAAAAGTGTTTTTTTTAAGGCCGAAAAATATTTAATGACTTTTGACACTTGCTATACGTCACTGGTTTATTCAAATTGTGTACATATATACACCAAATTGTAGGTAATTTTGTTGGCTTTCATTTTGGCCTCTTACATAAAAAAAAAGGAGTAGTTTTTGAGATATTTGATAAGGACTAAAAAATTGTACCTTTAGGGGTATTTTTGGGGTTGTTTGCACCCTCGGAGGGATGAGGACTTTTAGTATGTTAATCAGGGTCAAAACAGCTAAATAATCCCGCATAAACCAGCTTTAGGGCATTTTGTTCCACGAGCACCATGTTATAAAAATAACTTCCCTCTGGCCTAAAAGGTTGAATGATGCTAGTCGTTTTTTTCGGAATCATTGAAAACTGTACTTCTTTGTCTTGTGGGATCAACGTCTCTAGCTGACTCGAACAATGTCCCGTCCATGAGTCGAGTAGTAACATGCTTTTATGGCCAGTATTCGATAAATACACCTGGATGAACCAAGTTTAAAAATGTTCAGACGTAAGTTTACCTGATTTTGAAGCTTGAATGTAAATGTTAGCTGGACGAAATAGAGATTCTTCCACCCTTGGGCCAAATATTCCTGTAGACTCCTTCAAAACTATGTACAGTGGTGAAACAAGACGTCCACTTGCCGAAATGATAGGCATTATAGTATAGCTGTATGTCGTAGATGATACTGATTGGACCGTTGCTTCTACCGTTTTTACTCCTAATTTTGCCAATGTTCGCCTTGAATGTACTTTGAGGTTGAAGCCACTCTCGTCTGCGTTATATATTTCTTCAAATCCAATAGTTGGTATATTTAATTTTACGTTTGATACAAACGTCTTTGCAATATTTTGCCGGTTGTCAATATCTTGGATAGATTGCGTCCTGAAAATGTTGTTATTTTACGAGACACGGTTTTATGCACTCTTTTAAATTTCCAAATCCACCATTTACTTGCCTTGAATTTGGAAAGGTCCACCAAGTCCGTCGCCCTCAAAGCCCATAATCTTAAATCCATATCGTAAATAACAGATCTTCTATCACAAGCTTCTTCAAATCTTTGCAGTACGTATTCCGTAATAGATGCAATTTTATCTGCATTCGTTCCACCTTTTTGTACACTTTCTTCCCATCTATATAGCTGTGGCAAAGATTTAACTTTGCGAAATTTTGTCTGCAAACTAGTGAGTGATCGTCGGGCTTTCTTTCCGTTTTTCCAAAATTCAACAGCTTTTCTCTTATAACTTAAGTCGACTTTTCCACCTTCGTCATGAACAATGCATTCTGCAGGTTCAAAATTATCTTCCTCTTCTGCTGAAACTGTAGGGTACTCTACAACCTGTGCTCCATGGGGTTCAGATGGATTAGTAAAATCCAATACGTAATCGTATTCAATTAATGGTACGAGATCTACGTTTCTAAAAGTGTTGATAATGTCACGAATTTGATTATGAACTTCAATTTCATCTTATGTTATAGGGGTCTGTGCCAACTCCGTAATTTGAAACGTAGTCGTGAACATATTTATTACATTTGAAACGTTAATCGGCGTTATTTTATAATAAAAAGCCTCTGGAGTAATGATTAATAATTGTTTAGAATGGTAACTAATTGCAGTCGTAAATGTAACTGGAAATAAGCTACATCTTTCAGCCATATTTATATTATACTAATAAAAAACATGTTTACATTAGATTTTTTACGAACGGAAGAGGGATACCTTATCAACATGTAACGATAATAGTCACGAGCCAAACATGTTTGCAATACGCAAACCGGGATGTTTGCTAAAACGTTATCGGCATCAATGTCGACATAGATCCTGCGTCATTCAAAACGTTATCATTAAGGTTCATACGATATCTTATTTGTGTTATTTGAAAAATATATGTCATTGATTAATTTCAATAAGTTTCATTTTTCATGTAATTGTAAGTACGTGTTTTGCTAAAATAATTAAAAACTATATGAAATGTATATAAATAAAAATGTAGATATCGTTTCATAAGACCGTTTCACTGTTTACGTCAAAACGGCCTTAAAGTTCGAGGTTTTCTAAATTAAAAAAAAAGGATACATAATAAACTAGGGGTTTGTAAAAAGAGGACATTGAGAGGTATTTTTACATAAACCTACTTACGGAACTTAAGAAATACAAAAACCCATTTTTATGGGTCGGTGGTGGGGGTAACAAACAAAATTTTTTTTCCAGAATTTTTTCGCACCAGTTTTATAGATCGAGAGAAACCATAAAACTTTTGTTTCAACTTTTTTCCCTTATCTTTCACCGTTCGGGAGTTATTCCGTGAAGAAGAAAAATCTGCATTTTTTTCAAGGGATGATTTCACCCCTTAAAACCATAATACCGCACCAATGAAATGTATTTTTGTATTACGCTTGAACTACTCTACTTGCACACGGAATGGCGGAATTTTCTGAATTTTCGGGTTTCCTAACTTCCCTTGTAAGCAATCTTTTGACAGCATGCGGACTCCTGGTCGGTGTCATGCGGGGAAAACGCCATCTTACGGTCTAAAAATAGGCTGAAAAAGGTCTCGAAATGGGAATGAGTGAGGAAAAGATGTTTTTGGATCAACCCCTCTCCTAATTATATTCTATTGTTGAAAATAGTATCTTATGCCATAAGGCGGTAATCCGAAGCTTTTTCAGACTGCGTTCAAGTCGTAGCACGAGGGATGGTGCTCTCCACCATGCCTCGTGCTACGATCTAAACACAGTCTTAACCCGGGATTGGTCGCGTTAATTTCAGTACATAAGAGATCGCGTGTTATGGTAGGCAAAATCTAACAACGCGACCAATCCCGGGTTAAAAATCCGAGGATTTCAGCCGAATGACATGTACTATTTGAAGGGTCGGCGGTCAAAACCGGCTAAGTGACATTTCTAAAATTTTACAGGGCGACGTAAAAACTGTTGCATTTCTTTTTACGAGGGAATTTTTCGATCACGTTTAGTATGTCTGTCAATAAAGTCGAGATATTTGTTGTATCGAAATTTTAGGCAATTATTGAAGGAATTGTATAAACTGCGAGCGTTCAAGTTTTACCGGCGGCTAAGTACAGCATGTCCCTGCGGTCAAAACCGGCTATGTGCGCGGCCGCACTTATCTCTCTATGCATTGAACTCGAGCCGATTTTCTTGAATTCAATATCTATGTTCGGATTATTCGATCATGAAAGAACTTTAAGAAGTGGAATTCAAAAACTTGGTTATATAATTCACAAAATTTTATTTGTATAGTGTAATAAAAGTCGAAGTTAAACATGTTTTTCAGAAATTCTCTGTGAATCTTTCGAAAGTTATAGTTGGAACTTTTATATAATTCAAATTATGTACCAGTTCCTGAATTTAATAGGGTTTTTCAAGTGTTGCAATATTGCAAATATTAGTGGTTTTTCAGAAACTACACACATTTTCAGAAATTATATTGTTATGCGAAAAACCTGTTGTTACGACTCTTCATTATTAGTTACATTTAGTGCTGTTAACATAATAAACTTTCTCCGATCATAAACTTTTACTGTTAATGCGTTATAAATAACATTACATATATAAATCTCACTTGAGAAGTTGGAGGAATTCTAGCGCCAATTCGCTTCCCCTTCTTGTTCGAGTACCTACTTCTTGAATTCAATATCTATGTTCGGATTATTCGATCATGAAAGAACTTTAAGAAGTGGAATTCAAAAACTTGGTTATATAATTCACAAAATTTTATTTGTATAGTGTAATAAAAGTCGAAGTTAAACATGTTTTTCAGAAATTCTCTGTGAATCTTTCGAAAGTTATAGTTGGAACTTTTATATAATTCAAATTATGTACCAGTTCCTGAATTTAATAGGGTTTTTCGAGTGTTGCAATATTGCAAATATTAGTGGTTTTTCAGAAACTACACACATTTTCAGAAATTATATTGTTATGCGAAAAACCTGTTGTTACGACTCTTCATTATTAGTTACATTTAGTGCTGTTAACATAATAAACTTTCTCCGATCATAAACTTTTACTGTTAATGCGTTATAAATAACATTACATATATAAATCTCACTTGAGAAGTTGGAGGAATTCTAGCGCCAATTCGCTTCCCCTTCTTGTTCGAGTACCTACTCCTCGCTATTCCTGCGACGCTCACGGCATTGTTCCCATTTTCTCATTTTTCTCAGCTGTTTGTAGGCCTACGGAACAGATTTTTATATCTAACTCTCTCTTCACAGAAATTACTCGTCTACAAGATTATGTTTGCAATAATTGAATATATGAATGCGAAACATTGTTATTTGTGTAAATAAGCACAATGCGCTCCTTACCCCCCCCCCCCCCCCTTGAAGGTGTGTATACGATATACTGACCACGTGCTTGCATGAAAAATGAAAAACTCGGCATGTACACTTTTCCTGCACTTTCACCTACACAACGCACCCTCCAATTGGCAGCTATGTACTATTTTTTAAGCTAGAACCGCTAGTTTACAATAGAAAACATGACGCTTCCATAAGACTCAATAAGCACTTAGCCGGTTTTGACCGCCGGCCACCCTCATACATAGCATGATAGCCATTATTGAACCTTTACTTAAAAAAAACGAATCACGATTTCCGAGTTTCCGAAATTGCTTTATGTCGGCGTCAGATAAGATAACTCGAAAATACAAAAAAAAAGCATTTTGAAAAAAATGTCACTTAGTCGGTTTTGACCGCAGGCCCTTCATTTTTTCTCACGAATGCCCATTTACGAAGAGTGGCGGGAGGAGGAGGAGGAGGAGGGGGGTTGGGAGGGCGGAGCCTCCCCCCATTGAAAAAATAGTAAAAATCTAAAGCAATTTTATAAATTCAGCCTCACGAGCTTCATTGAGGACATCCTGCGGGATGTTGTTGTCGTCAGCGAGGTTATTATCACTTTCTACATTCTCTTGATAACTCAACGAATGTAAATTTATCTCTACACTCGATGCCGAAGTACAATTCAGCTCTTGCTTCACGATATTCTGAAATTCGTCGCCTTCTTCATCGCTGTTCGGGATAGTGACGCTTTTTCTTTCCACATATTTTGATTTTACACTTATAGAGATTTGGTATACCTACTCTCGTGCGTCCGTCTGTCGAATCGAATGAATCGATTCGATACGGTTAATTTCACGTTTCGATCGTCAATTTGAAAAAGACCCACTTCGGACTAAGCAATCGCGCCAATCAGAGTGCAATAGTGTCAGCTGACAAAGTGAGATAGCTATACTCTGCTCATTTTACGTTCCGTTCGTCAATTTGATAAAAGGATCCACTTCGACTAAGGGCCGGTTTTACCAAAGCCAAGTTATACCTAGAATAAGTATATCGAGAATAAATTTATACTCTCTTCTTTATACCTGGTATAAAGCGCAGGCGTTTTATCAGCTCCAAGTTTGCCTGGGATAACTATTCCAGGTATAAGCGTTGGCCATCTAAAATTATTTTTAGGTTGGTAGTAAGAAGTACGTACTGCGCATGACATTTGGTCGTTTTGACAGCTGTTCCGGCGCGATAAACGAAATTCGGAGTTGTTATTCTCAGTATAACCTAACTATTTATTTGACGTCTTTATTCTTTCATGACATAATCATAACCTGATCGTTGTGGTAAATTGTTATTAATTTCAAAATAGAGTTGATTGATGTACCAGTTTTTTAATCATCATCTGATGATGACATTGACGTATTACCAAGAATCAGAAATCCGAAGAAAATACGTGCCCGCGGTAAATAAAAGATATCTATAACAATATATTTATATTTTCGTAACAATAACTTTTATTTCGAGTCGTTGATAAAAGCATCAGGTACAAAACACGTCCAAACATTCGATATCTCACCAACAACAATGTGTTCAGTCTCAAAAAACTATGAGGGTCGTCAATAATAGTAATTACAACGTAAAATTGCACCATTTGATCCAAATCTCGTATCGGACAAAATATATTCTAAAATCTATAAACTTTTAAATCGTTACAACTTAAGATTTATCACGCGGTGACATTACTCGGAGATTTCATAGAGCGGTACAATGTCATCGTTTTTAAAAAGTATACAAAGAGCGTTGTACGACTTGATGTCTAGTGCCGAGGTATCTTACAAAAGTGTATCAATGCAAATCTAACATTTTTTCATATTCTACATCGTACGACGGATGTATCACTTCTGCTCCTGAAAACTCTGCAATCACGCGAATTGAAGAAAGGTATAATGTCTACCTAGATAAATTTAAATGTTACTTATACAAGAAAATGCAATGGTAGATGACTTCTTTGGTTGATATTATTGGATACCGTTGAGATTCTCGCGATTAGAGACCCGCGTGCGTAAATTTTAAATTTAAACTTGCATTTTCTGAGTAAAAGAGCGAAGAGAGAAAACAAAATTTTCCCGACGTTTCTATGAGCTTCTCTTCTCCTATTAAAAAAGAACTATAATCTAAAATGTGTCGCGCGAAATTACCTAGCAGGGAAAGACTCATTTATTCAAAGGAAGAAGAGGGATCTATTAATTTTGATTCTCCAGAGCTCTGACTTAGATAAAATTATAATCATGATTCAATCGCACGCGTGGAAAGGAAGACTACAATAGCCGTTCCTCGGAGCACCGACCGACGCGAAAATGCTGCGACCTAGAGAACTTGAGCATCATCGAGTTCTTAATCTAGAACGAATTATCGAACGTCAACGTCGCGGTGGAATTTCTACTGTCCGGCGATTGCATTGCGCTATATCGTTTCCGTAAGATCTCTTGAAGGTCGTTGCAAGAGCTATTTTCTCGTTTGGCTCGCAAAGGTCTCCCACCCGGCGATCTGAAAAACACGTTTAAAAGCCCACTGTGAACAAAATCAATCCTTCGCAGCCACGACATTCTGACAATGCGAAACTCCTCTTTGTTCCTGGTGAATTCAAAATTTACCACGATAAAATTGTTTAATCATACCTTGTGATGAGTTTCAATTTGACTTTGTCGATGTTTTTCAGTATGTCGCCCATTGATTTCTGGGAGATCAGTGGCGGTTTATGCCGATCGACGAACTTGTAGTCTTGTAAACTAGCTCTCCTTGCGATGAGAGGAGTCGTCGGAGGTGGCAGAGGTGGCGGCATATAATAATAACTAATTAAAAGTTTTAACATTATGATAAAAACGATTACCTACAGTAATTAGCATTGATCTCGAAGCAAGAAATCTTAAAGTTGGCAATAATTTCGTTGCTGGCTGAATTGCTGCATTTCTTTGCGACCTCGTAGCAATGCGATGTCGTATTTGTCCCAATAATCTCTGACAGGTTTGTTTTTCCAAACGAAATCAAGTGAAGAATTCTACAACCATTGTATTCTTCGAAATAGTCAACTCTGGAATAGTTTTGTATTAGATATTGGTTATAAATTAGTAGGTATAGGTATCCTTTATTTACTTACTGGGCACGTATTTTCCTCAGATTTCTCATTCTTTGTAAGACGTCAATTTCATCATCAGATTATGATTCGAAAACTGGCACATTAATCAACTCTATTTCACAACTAATAACAATTATTATGATTCTGTCACGGAAGAATAAAGACGCAAACAAAAGTTAGGTTATACCGAGGATAGCTAGCTTATCCAGCGCTGAAACTGCCGGATAAGCTATCCCTGCATTTATTCCAAAGTTTATCCTATTCCAGACTTATACCATCGTGGTAAAACGCTTGCGTACTGGTTATTCTCAGTATAGCGCTATACGGCGTTTATACCGTGTTGGTAAAACCGGCCCTAAGTATTCGCGTCAGTCCGAGTAAAGTGTTTTTAATAGTCTACGGACTCCTAGTCGGTGTCACGCGGGAAAAACGCCATCTTACGGTCTAAAAGTAGACTGGAAAAGGCCTCGAAATGGGCATGAGTGAGGAAAAAATGCTTTTTATACAAACGTAAGAACGATTGCGTTCCACCGTAGATGATAAAGCTTTGCGGATCAGCTTGCAAATTTTTCGAGATAATGATTAATAGACAATAACAAACAATTTTTTTTTCAATTTTTAGGCACGTATGGAAGTAGAGGATTTATTTACCGATTTGGCCGATGGAAAGAAGTTACTGAAGCTTTTGGAAATCATTTCTGGGGAACGACTGGCCAAACCCAATAATGGTCGAATGCGCGTTCACAAGGTCGAAAATGTGAATAAGTCGTTAGCGTTTCTTCATACCAAGGTATGGATGCTTTTTTGCTAATCAATTTTTATTTCGTAGAAAGGGTCTAGCCGGATAAGCACTTGAAAAACGCCCATAAAGGAAATAACACGAAATGGGCATCAAAACACTCTCTCGGACGTGAAAAATTTTTAGCAATTTTACTATTCCAAAAAGTCAAGAAAGAGAGCTGAGATTTTTCGAGAAATGTAGTTGAACATTAAAAATGTCTTGCTGCTTACGTAATGGACCAAACAATTGAAAAAATTCTGGAACATAGGGATCCTTAAAGAGAACTCAGAAAAAAATATTGTGTCGCATTTGGCGCAAAATTCAAATTTTTAAAAAATAAACAATTTTAAAAAGTGCTCTTTCCACCACTGCTTGAAAAGGTGCTATCATAATTTTTTTTTATAAACGCGTCTTCGCATCATTATTATTCTCAAATTTTTGCAGATTTTTTTATTTGTTGGCACGTGCCAAACAAAATACAAACAAACCTTATGGGAACTGAGTCCCGGTGGATTTGGCTGGGCTTCACATATTTTGTAGATCTTGATGTTCTGATCAAAAGTTATCATTGCCGCAACAACGGCAAATGGGCAGTTTTTGAGTTTTGGGACCTTAAAGTTCATACTTTTTGCTTTCCGTCATACGGTCTATTGGATCGAAATAATCATGTGAAATCAGGTTTTTTGTGAATTTTACTAAAAATCACGTATTTTGTAGTTGGTGAGCTACCGATTCAAGTATCACCCGGTCATACAAAAAATAAGCAGTTCTAGGGGGGATACTTTAAAGTTACCGCTTTTTACTCGAAACCATACGCTCTTTTTCAGCCAATTCAAGCACGCATTCAAGATCATGTGCGATCTTGTGAGCACGTGTTTGCCTCCGTATACTTATGCGCGAGTATGTGCGTGCGTGTGCATATATTTTTATTTTTTAATGTCTCATTTTTCCACTTTTTTCTATTTTTTTCCGTGTATCTGCATTGTTTTAGCGCACAAATCTTATGGAAATTGGTTGAGTACTGAAATCCCCGCGTACTTCACATACAGTGTATCCAAAAAGTATGGAAACGGTTGAATATCTCGAAAAGTACGCTTCAGATCTAGAAACGAAAAAACACGTATCTGATATTTTTTTAAAAACTATCAAATGATACCAAGATTGATCCCACACCCCGACCCCTGTGGGTGGGGCAGGGGGAAGCTTCAAAATCTTAAATAGGAACCCCCACTCTTCATTGCATATTCGCATTCTACATTAAAAACTACATAACCTTTATTTCAAACATTTTTTTCGATTAGTGGCAGATGGCGCTATAATCGACGAAATTCAATTCTTTCGGTTTTTGCAATTGAGAGTCGATTTATTCGATTCTGCAATACAATTGCGATAGAAATTTACACTTTTTATTCTCATACTTGATATTTTTGTTAAAAATTTAATTTAGTTTTGCAAATTTGAATTTACAGTAAAACTTTCGTCGTTAGACGTTTAGAAATCTGGCAAATACAATACAATACAAGACAAGAAGGAGAATTAGAGAAGGGATGTAGCAGTTCGCGTGGGGTAGATTTGTGATTTGTCAGTCTAACGACAAATTCTAGGACTTACAGACCTGAACATCAAGGTCTACAACATATGTGAAGCCCAGCCAAATCCACCGGGACCCAGCTCCCATAAGGTTTGTTTGTATTTTTTTTGGCACGTGCCACCAAATCAAAAAATCTGAAAAAACTTGAGAATGATAATGATGCGAAGACGCGTTTATTAAACAAAAATTATGATAGCCCCTTTTCAAGCAGTGGTGGAAAGAGCACTTTAAAATTGTTTATTTTTTTTAAATTTGAATTTTGCGCCAAATGCGATACAATATTTTTTTCTCAGTTCCCTTTAAGGATCCCTATGTTCCAGAATTGTTTTCAATTTTTTGGTCTATTACGTGAGCAGCAAGAAGTTTTTAATATTCAACTACATTTCTTCGAAAATCTCAGCTCCTTCTTGTCTTTTTGGAATAGTAAAATTGCTAAAATTTTTTCACGTCCGAGAGAGTGTTTTGGTGCCCATTTCGTGTTATTTCCTTTATGCGCGTTTTTCAAGTGCTTATCCGACTAGACCCTTTATTTGAGAGACGTCGGACTTTTAGTATAGGCAAAAATTAAAATTCGTCGATCCGAATATGTAGATCATGAAATATGTATTACGAGTATAAGTCGAAGAATTTCTATATCTTTTGTCGTTTTTTGCATATTCATTGTAATATAAGAATATAATTTTACAAAAAACGTAAAGGCAAAGGAGAATTAGATTAGTATCTATATACCACGGTATTCAGCATAATACAACATTTATATTCCTCTCCCTATAACTTAAGATAAAAAGCTCAGGTAAAAAATCGTGCCAGATTTGTCTTTATAGGATCTCAACTCATTTTCGGTATGTTTTGTCATGAATACTTTCACTGCCGAGGGCTCAAGGCGACTCTTTACCTTGACGCCGACGGTGGTTTTGCCAAATGGTAAAAAATTTCCCCTCCAGGCCACAGTGCGCAGACAGACTTTTATAAGTGTAGTAACGACTGCATTTTTTTCAAAATTCCTATTCTTTACTAAATTATGTGCAAAAGTAAAATTCTCGATCAAATAGACCGAGACGGCCTGCGCGGAAACTTTTTTCTCGGTCATATAGACCGAAACGGCAGGCAACGTGTTAATGCAACACATTCCTGACTTCGCACAATGGTACATCATGATTATACTGGATCACAAAATTTAATAATGTGTATTTTGTAATTTTATTTTATTTCGTGCTCTTCATAATGATTGTAATACAATTTCTCGGTAATAGGTACTTCAAATAATAAACATAATTCTTTTAAAGACAGAATGATGAAGAAGTCGAGAATGTGTCGCATTAATGATAAAAAGAATTCGGCAGAATCTAACTTATTGTTAGTCTTTCATGATCTAACTTTAGTCTTGCATAACTGCTATAACCATGTAACGACTCTTATTATCACCTGTAATTATTGATATTTGGTTCGACTCATTTAATAGAGTTTACAAAATACTCCGTATAAATTGGATTTGATATGATAAATCTATCACGTACAAAAAGTTCAACGACGTTATATAGGGCAGTTGTCATACAATATCGCATTTTTTTCGTTTTCGTTAGTGGTGGCTGATACCGGCTCTTACCTATGATGCATAAATCTCTAAAATGCAAAAACTGTGATTTCATGATATTTCATAATCATTTATTCTTCGAAAAATCATTTTAAGTGTTAACACTATGTCAAATAGATATTATATATCGAGGATTTCCTGCCAAAAGGGCGTATTCACAAAAATCATGTTTTGGTTGATATGCCCTTTTGGCAGGAAACCTTCGATATTATAAGTAGGGCCACGCGGACGTCATTCCACTACATAAGGTGGGATAAAAGTACGAGTGGAGTCACGTTCCTGCCTAAATCATTTGTCTCAACACCAACTACACTTCGCAGACTTCAAACGTCTGATGTGTCAAATGCTCCACGTCAAGCTATCAAGTATTTAGTAACTTCGATAATAAGTAGAATCAATCGCAGAATACGTAAGTGTCTTCGAGTTCAATTGACATTATAGAAAATTTTCTCAGAACTGTAATATCGACAAAATATCAAGATTAACCCAAAGGATAAAATGATGTGCGAATGATAACGTAATACGAGGGTGTATCAAATATGAACGGGATTCGTTTTGTAAAAAATTATAACTTTATTTAATTAAGCTTAGAAACATATATTATTTTTCTACATAGTCTCCCGTCGTAGAAATACATTTTTCCTATCGGATTGGAAGCTTTCTTATTACATCATCGTAGAAACTCTTTGTAGTCCAGTCGTCAGGTATTTTAAGGTCGAAAAAATTCCTACAAAAGGTTTTATTGGCTGAATCTGTTAATTGAGAGGTCAATATGTAGAAATAGAAAAAGAATACTCGAACTCGTCCCGGAACCGATTGTTTAAACAAGTGAAATTGACGCTTTTTAGGTTTTTTATGAATAACTCGAAAAATATCAATTTTAGAATAAAAATAGTTATTATCAAATTTATTCCTTGATAAATTTTCTACAAAAACGTTTCTACACTTTTTTACATCCGACCAATAGTTTACGAGATACGGCTCTCGAATCGCATGAAATTTTGTGGGGCTTCCGTATTTTTAAGTAATATACACATTCAGGTTTTATCAACGTCCATATGAAGTAGTAAAATTTATTACAATATAAAACAAGGCAGAACTTGTTGATTTTCAATTAAAAATTAATCTGAAGCAAACAATTTGGAAGCATGAAGAATACTTTTTTTTGTTAAAAAGACATTTAAATCGGTAAAATAAATTTGTTGTTACATATTTCAATTTTTTCCTTTTGGGAGCTGGTGAAGGAAGGTTTCAAACAGAATCACACTCATCTGTACTTGCTTCTTCTTCTTCTATTTCCACGGAAAGGAATTATTCAACATCGATATCTATCAACTCATCGATTTTTTCTTCAATGTCAATATTGTTATCAGTATTAGAGCAGCTTTTCCCTTGGAAATTTAGACAGATCACGAAACACTGCAGCCTAACTTTGCGGCAGCTACAGTTGCCTGTACAGCCTTTAAAACATTTACAGCAAATGGTTTGTAACAATTCTTCTGGGGCAGCAGGAGAAGTGGTGGTACAGGGTAGTAAGCCATTCACTGTTTGTCTCCAGCCCCAATCGGTTGGATTCAAATGATTACCACTCCAGCTTTGGATTTGGTGATATATATACCCGGAGAGTATGTAGCCTTGTAGCATCTCGAGTTGGAGGTAAAGATGCGAAATTAAATGAATTTTTGGTGGAAGCTTTTGCGAAACACTGAAACCGAAATTGATCCAAATACATTAGAGTGTTTTCTTAGCTCCATATCAAGCCAAAATTAATTTTTGAGCTGCAAAATCGAGGTGATCGGGATGAGAGTGTGTACAAAGAAATTGTGAGATAATTTTCTGCAGATCATTATCATTTTCTAATAACTTGACGTGTTTTATTTTGCCCATTCGAAAAAAGCTGAAGTTGTGTCACAACCACTGAAAGCGTAGAGGAACAGAAGGAACTTGCGAATCGATGGAAATTGAAAACTTTTAGTTGTATATAATTTCTCTTAAGCTTTTCCTTTACTCGGTTTTAAGAAGTAGATATTTTCATGAACAGGGGCAAACCCTGCCATAAGAACTAATAAATTGATGCCTTCATCAACAATTACCACAACTTCGTAATTTTGTGCTATTTCTTTAGCAGAAGTAACTATCAAACTATCTGCATCTTCGTATGCTTGTTTGGTAGTAAAACCCGTACTGCCGAGTTTATCATTCAATGCTGTAATGAGTCTACTTTTATTAGTGTCATTACTCAAAAATTTATTTTGTGAAACCGTCACTTTCATTGTTAAATCAAATATAAGATCCACCGAGGTTTGTTTCTGCGGCCTTCTCAATAATTCAGCGTATTTCGTGCTTTTCATATGGGCATCATGTGGGTATCCATCGAAGACAATATTAGGCTGCGAGGTTGAAAATGCCCTTGCATGTATTGCACATACATATTCGTGATTTCTTCGAAAGTTTCATTCTGTTGCCATAGTGCCCGATGAAGAAGGTATCCAGCATCTACAACATGTATCGTTTTATTAACTGGTAATTGAGTATTTGATGGTGTGAAATATTCGTATAAAGTAGACTTCTTTGTTTTGCGCATACCTAATTCATCAAATAATGATAAAGGATACGGTGCCAATTCATAGTCAAAGGAATTTTTTAATTGCTCATTTGACTTTTTCGTCAGCGAAATCCGTTGGAATAATAACAGAGGGTTTACTGACACAGTCTCATTATTAACTGTAATTGACGTTTTCATCGTAGAAAGTGGTTTCACCCTAGCGTTTCTGGCTAGTTTGACACTTCCAACATTTTTTCTAACAATTGTCTGCATCAGTGCTGTTTCGACTTCGAGGAAATTATGACAATTTTATTGATACTATCATCGCCTCTTATGCCAGTGCTCAATGATACGATGTGTGGAGAAAAATTTAAAACCATATAATAAAATATTTAGCATAGAGCATCGGATATTGCAGTGCTACCATGACTACTCGCATCTAGGGGCTGTATCTCGTAAACTATAGTTCGTACGTAAAAAAGTGTACAGACTTTTTTGGAGAAAATTTATAAAGGAGCAAAATTAATAATAACTATTTTTATTCTAAATTATATTTTTCTAGTTATTCATAAAAGACCTAAAAAGCGTCCATTTCACTTGTTTAAACAATCGGTTCCGGGACGAGTTCGAGTATTATTTTTTTGTTTATTAATATTGACCCCTTAAAGAACTGATTAAGACTTTATTGTCTTCCCTTAAAACCTTTTGTAGCAATTTTTTCGTGATTTCTGTTTTTTTTGCTCTGACGCCTGGACTATTGGACGTTCTTGTAGCCATTGGAGCACAAATGTTTCCACCGCATCATTGTCGAAACATTGGCCTCCAAGCGCTTCTTTGAGGGGTTCAAAATGATAGAAGTCACAAGGGGATAAGTCGGGACTATATGGCGGATGTTCCAGCATTTCCCAGCCTAATGCATCCAATTTTTGCCTTGTGGCACTGGCTGCATGAGGCCTGGCGTTGTCATACAAATAAATGACACGTCTTAGTCCAGTATTTCCGTTTAAATCGAAAAATGATATATAATGGTGAAAACTTGCCAAAAGTTGTATTCTGGTGTTATTAATAGAGGGTACATGTTAAAAGAAGCATCACCTCCCGGGAAGGGTGTAAAAAATTTATTTATTGTTGAAAAATTGGTTTCTCGTAAATTATTTGAAAAATACGTGACCTTATTGATCGACAGCTTAGACAAAAGTTGTAGATAATAAAATTATCTACAAAAAGATTATGACACTTTAAGGATGTTTCACCCCTATTATCAAAAATATAAGAAGTTACTCAAATGTTTTCCCATGATTCTTTAATATCTTTGAAAGTCGTATGCAAAATTTCAAGTCTCTTGATTAACTCATTAAAAAGTTATAATTCAAATAAAAATGACAATTTAACCCGTGCTCTTATGGGAATTTCACAGAAACGTAGAAAAAACGATGGAAAATTGAGTTACCGTAATGAAACTTTGCATACCGGGTCATTCCATACCAAATCGGACACTTTTTGGAGTAACATTTCGGATTTTGCTCAAATTTGGATATATTGTAGTCTTTGTCGATGTTTAATCGTATCTCGAAGGATTTTTCAAAATTTTGAAAATTGTTGATTTTACAGCCACTTGAAATATAACGCTGCTTTTTTTTCATTAAATTATAATTATCAAACCGGTTGTCGGCTGAGAATAATCTTTTGGGTACTAAAAGTGAAAGAGTTGAAAAATCAGAGAAAAATTGCATCGATCAAAAAAAAACTTTTTTAAATAATTTTATTTGCAATTGATTTAAACAAATGACGTATTTTCATAGCTGGCCACTTTTTAAAAATCTGAAAAAAAGCAAGCATATACTTTGATATCCTCTCCTTAACGACAAACAAACAAAAATAACGACACTTTAAAATTGACGACACAAAAATTAATTGAAGTTGACGCTGCGTCGGAATTGGCACGTCGGCCCCGCCGCTAGCGTGTCGCCAAGCCAGTCGAACCCACCGACCGGTGGCTGGTGGCGGGGCCGACGTGCCAATTCCGACGCGGCGTCAACTTCAATTAATTTTTGTGTCGTCAATTTTAAACTGTCGTTATTTTTGTTTGTTTGTCGTTAAGGAGAGGATATCAAAGTATATGCTTGCTTTTTTTCAGATTTTTAAAAAGTGGCCAGCTATGAAAATACGTCATTTGTTTAAATCAAGTGCAAATAAAATTATTAAAACAATTTTTTTTTTGATCGATGCAATTTTTCTCTGGTTTTTCAACTCTTTCACTTTTAGTACCCAAAAGATTATTCTCAGCCGACAACCGGTTTGATAATTATAATTTAATGAAAAAAAAGCAGCGTTATTTTTCAAGTGGCTGTAAAATCAACAATTTTCAAAATTTTGAAAAATCCTTCGAGATACGGTTAAACATCGACAAAGACTACAATATATCCAAATTTGAGCAAAATCCGAAATGTTACTCCAAAAAGTGTCCGATTTGGTATGGAATGACCCTACCGCTAGATTATTATGTAAAGAATAAATGGTATATTTTCACACATCGATCAGGGCAGTAATTTATAACAAATAATTAAGAAATTTTGGTAAATTCGCTTACGATGGAGATTGTTGCGCGCGCAGTCGTGAATTGCGGCAACGCCGCATGGCGCTCCAAGTATAGGGATCGTGCATGGGTACCATCATGTGCTCTAGTGGCAAAACTTGGAGTTAAAAGCGTTACATCTTCTGTGTAGCGTATACGGAGAGCTCACGTTTTATGAAAATTATTAATCGCAATGATTAATGTTTATACATTTAAACAGCACTTTTCACTATAATTTATATTATTATTGTTGGATGTTGTTAATAATTCGGGGTTTTAACTAGTAAGCTCTAGTGAGGTAATGTTACCAACTTGTGCCACCACACTTCTATATAACACTCTATGGGGGCGACGTTGCCGCTGTTCCCGACAGCTTCAATATTTAAAAAATAATTATAAAATATTTTTCTATAATTTTTTTTTGACTCACTTTAAGAATACAGATAATAATGTAAAATTACAAAAAAAATAACGGCTCGACCGATATCATGAAATATAACTTCAAGGAGGTTATTAAACAATCATTTTTTTGTTCAGGGATTGGAACACTGACGAAAATCATACTGTTCCCTTCCACCTCACCTCCCCTCTGCAATACGGGTGAAACATCCTTAAGGTAGTACCGCTGCGACAACCTCAACCAAAAATTACATGCCATGTTCATGTATAAAATATTGATAATTGGTTTAATTAGTAGTAAATAAAATTAAAAACTACACAATATTGACTCGGTACTAATAGATAATACGATGGATATCATTTATTGCCGTAAAATATATTCTATATTGTGTTTTTGATCTACCATTGCTAGTAAACTTTTTGCCGGGACTGTCCGGGCTTTGTCCTAATACACGAGATAGCTTGTACAGTAGCTGACAAAAGTTTTCGATATTTTTTGTTTTGATCATAACTTTGTTCAAAATCTACCAAATCACAAGCGGCGAAAAGTCCCATGTATGTAATAGATTGTAAAATCAGAAAAAATAATAATTTAGTGAAAATATGATTTTTGGGTAATAATATGGTAATTATTATAAAATCTGCATGGCAAAAGTTTTCGATATTTATTTCAAATTGTTTAAACAGAGCAGATAACAGAGTCAACATAATCTACACACTAATGAAACATTTAATACTTTGTCGCAAACCCTTTTGCTGCAATGACAGCAGCACAACGACGCGGCATAGACTTAATGAGATTATCTACAACTGAAAGATCGATTCTCGCCCATTCTCGATCCAAATCGGCAAATAATTCATCTTTATTTGCGTGCGTTCTACTCCCGACTCGTCTTCCGAGTTCATTCCAAAGATGCTCGATCGGATTTAAGTCGGGGCTCTGGCTCGGCCATTTCAAAATATTCACTTTTTTCTCTTGAAACCAGGATTTGGCAACTTTGGACGTGTGTTTTGGGTCGTTGTCTTGCTGGAATATCCAGCGACGTGGCATATTTCTTCTAGCGTATGGCAGCATGACATCATTCAAGATCTGCACATACATAGGTCCATCCATAGAACCTTCGATTCGATGCAGCGGGCCAGGCCCGTATGCCGAACAACATCCCCACACCATCACATTGCCGCCACCATGCTTCATCGTCGGACATTGATATTTTGGATTGAATCTTTCGCCAGTTGGACGTCTAATATATCGTCTACCGTCACTTCCAAATAGTGTAAACTTCGATTCGTCGCTCCAAAGTACGTTTTTCCATTCATCGTAATTCCAGCTCAGATGCTCTCTCGCGAATAGCAGGCGTAGTTTCCGGTTCTTTGCATTAATATACGGTTTCCGAGCGGGAACACGTGCGGTCAATCCGACATCATCCAGACGACGTCCTACAGTCCTGGCACTAATATCCAGCCCGTATTCTTCGTTTATTTCACGCGAAATATCAACGGCATTTTTCTTGGGATCGACAATCGATTTCCTTTTGATCACTCTATTGATATAAACATCGGTTTTACGGGGCCTTCCGGTTCGTGGCTTATCCAGTAAACCTTCGCCTTCCTTCTCTTTCTTGATTAACGCCGAAACTGTCGACTGACTGCATGAAAATTGCGCCGCAACATCAGTTTGCTTCCTGCCTGACTTCACAGCCTTTACAATGATTGAGCGAACGTCGACAGTCAAATTTTTCCTCGATTTCACCATTTTAACCTAAAAAATAAATGTAATAAATCATATTTTAAATTTGATTTGAAATGATGATGAAATGTTAAAAAAAGAAGTAAAATTATGAAAATATCGAAAACTTTTGCTAACGTATGTTGCGGAACTTTGCTGTACTTTTCGCGCGAGACGATGAATCAGTTTTAAAAAATTTGTTCACGTTTCTTGGTTGATTTGACATATTTTCGCCTTTTGCCGCTTGTATTTTGGTGGATTTTGAACAAAGTTATGATCAAAACAAAAAATATCGAAAACTTTTGTCAGCTACTGTATATGAGGCATTCCATGTGAACTTTTAGTAGTAGAAACTTTTGGGTGTCCGATGTAGTTGTTGCTTTTTTTTTCAAGTATCTTTAATCAATATAAAAACTGGTCTAAATTTTCAGAACGATTCCATGTCGGTTCAGCTATTATTAATTTTTATATTTCTCATTTTTTCCCCTTTCATTGCGATTTACGGCTTAAATTAACACAATACGAAAAAAATGACCCAAATGAAAAATTTGTATTTTTTTGTGACGATTTCGAAAACAATTTTTTTTATATATTGCGTTTTTTCTTTATAATGGAAACAAAAAATGTTGTATCTCAAAACCGACATTTTTAATTTTCATGATTTTTGTACACATGTAATTGCAGTGCCGAGTTCACTAGTTGATAAAGAAGCCTGAATGGAATAGTACGCTTATAAGCGACAGCGGCACCCGCCCAACTCATCCGCTGACGTTTATAAGTTTAATATAAAAATTTTGAATTTTTGTAAATATAACTTCACATTCGTCATCAGCGATCGAAAAAATCCCCCTATACCAAATTTGGCATGAATCCATCGATTTTCGAAAATCTCGTCCTCCATATTGGATCCGCCATCTTGAATTTTTGAAATCTGACCAGATTCATGATTAGCGACCCAAAAAAACCCCTTATAACAAATTCGGCATGAATCCGTCGATTTTCAAAAATCTCGTCCGCCATATTGGATCCGCCATCTTGAATTTTTAAAATCTGATTTCAGATTCGTGATCAGTGACCCAAAAAACCCCCTATAGCGAATTTGGTTTAAGTCCATTAACTTTTTGAAAATCATGATCTATTGATGGTTTTTTGAGATTCACAAAAAATGTGACGTGATGGAGACAAACGGACACCGGATTCGGATTCAGCGATCCCAAAAACATAAAGATATACTGGTCTGGTCAGAGGAAGCATTTTTTCGATTTTTTGTGTGGAGCTGTGTTATATGCATATCCGCTAGGTCCGGAGGACCGAAATATGTTCTCCCTCCATTTAGGCATTGATTAACTGGAAATTGTTATAAATATCGGAGTGCGGCATTGAAAAATAATTGTAAATAAACCGTTCTAAGATGTCATAAAGACCTACTCCGTTTGTTGAATCAGAATATGTCGATTTCGATTTGATTTGCGTGAAAACATGGCAAAAGCGTCTTAAATGATATAATGAATGTCATTATATCTGTCGAATACTTTTTTTACTATTTTTAAAATGTATTTAAGCTAATTTGCCAATACTTCATTTCTTGAGAAAAACTTTTATATCTAACTGTACAAATAGATGCAACTATAACAAATAAAAATTTAGAAATAGTATATTCATACTAGGCTCTTCGCATCATAGTAAGAATGAAGCACTACGTATTTAACATTTATTTATATAATTAAAAAGAGAAAGTGATAAGCAATAACTTTTTAATCAAATTGATAAGCTACGCCCAGTGGGTGCGCGAAATGTGGCAACAACGCTAAGTTTGTATTTACGTGCCTCACAGTTGCCAGCCCTGGGCCCCCTTTCTCGAGTCACTCGCAAAGTTACGTATACGCATCTTAGCGAATAGACCAATCAGGACCCCCACCACAACGGAATACTTGATCCTGATTGGTCTATTCGCTAAGATGCGTATACGTAACTTTGCGAGTGACTCGAGAAAGGCCCCCCTGCAGCGTCCATATATTTGAACCAAAATTTCTTTAAAAATGTCGGGATATCGATGGAAAGGAAAACTCGTGACAAGAAAAGTGTACGAAAGCCGGATTGCGCTGTCATAAAGATCGAAGAAGAAAAGAAAACTGGAAGACCCGCCAATGGTGCACAATGAAAGAGAAGAAAACATCGAAAATGATGCATACGACGTAACCTGCGACTCCGATGCGTCCATAATCTTAAATTTACCCTCGGCTAGGTATTTTTACGCCCCTGTCATAAGAATTTTTTCTCGGGGTTTCTTCAATAGTACCTCCTGCACTGCACTACATGCAAGCGTTGTTGCCACGTTTAACGTGCCTTTCTATCAAAATTGAAATTTTTATGGAATAACTCGAATATGGGATAGGCGAAGTTCATGAAATTTGGCATGAACATTAACCCCTAACCTCTTAATAAACCAGACAAATTTCAAGAATTTTTCTTAATTAGTTCGTGTTAATTCACAGTTTAATATCCGTCGATTTAATTTTTCTCCATATGAACCCGTGTAAAATTAGTGAAATTTCATTGCTGCATAACTTTTTAACTAGACCGACAATCGACTTCAAATTTTGCAGGTTAACTTGTTTTAATCATATACACTGCCTGTGCAAATTTCATAAAGTTCTGTTAGGATTCGATATATAGGTGATACATCCTTAAAATAAAAGTAAAATACAATTGCATAGAGGTCCGCTGGACCTATACTCGACCAACGGAGGCTTAAAGCATGAAGAGTTGAAACGAAAAGCGCATATTGCAATGAAAGTGTCATGGGTGATAGGCGCTCGGTGACAAGCCTAACATTCTCCAATGTCCATCGAGTCATCTTTTTACGGACAGGGTACGAGCTAGATCCTCTTCGGTTGCACCTGTACGAGATGACATGTCAGAAAATCATGAGTCTTCATGAAAATCTTCTAACCTACTTGTTCTGCAGTAAAACTAATATCACTGGAAGTTGAAGCAACAGTTATTGGCAAAAATCGGACACCGATTTTTAAACACTTGGGGAATCTCATCGAAGAAACCCGAATGATTATTTCTCATCACTTCTACACATTATTCATCATTATTTACAAATTAACGATTTCCAGGTTAGATGCTTCGATCTCTCGAATTGACAGCTACCGGGAGATCAGGGCCAGCTTTCTCGAGTCACTCGCAAAAGTTACGTATACGCATCTTAGCGAGTAGACCAATCAGGAACCCGACCACAACGGAATACTTGATCCTGATTGGTCTATTCGCTAAGATGCGTATACCCAGGCCCAGACGTTTGACATTTTTCCCTCGGCTCGTAAGACCGCAGCGCACTCTCCCGAAGTCAACTCTAACTATAAATGACTAGAGCACTGACCCAACCACTTCCGGCCAAATGTCAGGGAAATTCAAAATCCGGGGTTTCCAAGGGACATACGGTATATCGAACTTGCTTTACGTAGAAATTGAGAAACTATCTTAATCTGAGTTAACCAATTCTATAGATAATAATGACAGAATTATTAAAAATTATATATTTCGTCTTTCGTATTATACTATCCAAAAATTAATGAAATCTTGCCACGAAAACAGATTCTCTGTAAAAAAAAAAGGCGGCATATTCATTCAATGCCAAAAAATTGATACGTAAAATACTCTCCAAAAAATATTTGAAATCAATTAAGATCGCCATGTTCAAGATTTATATTATATATAAAAAATAAAAGGCATCATTTGAAAGGAAAATTATTCTAAATCAAGTTACTAAAAAATTCAACTAAAAAAATTTATAAACAAAATTTTTTTAGTCGAATTTTTTAGTAACTGATTTACAATAATTTTCCTTTCAAATGATGCCTTTTATTTTTTATGTATAAATCTTGAACATGGCGATCTTAATTGATTTCAAATCTTGTTTGGAGAGTAGTATTTTAAGTATCAATTGTTTGGCATTGAATGAACATGCCGCTTTTTTTTACAGAGAATCTGTTTTTGTGGCAAGATACCTACATCTAGAATATAATATATAGGTATAGAGTCAGCGGTCGCCCTGCGTCATCTCACTGAACTGCGTCTCAACGTTCGCCTGGCCTAACTGTTCCGTCGCAGGATAGACGAAATTCGGAAGGTCGGTTTCGTACCGCTATAGAACCTAGTAGTCCTGGCAATATGTATTATCTTATTTCCATTAGCTTCTTTGCAGTGTCTCCTAGATAAAAGGTAGTTATTATGAAAATTATAGGATACAATTCTCTACAAGTTTTGTTTAAACCTTTTTTCTCTCAAACAGTTGTGTTTACTCCTGTTGTATACGGAATGTTTAACTCAAGGTCATTAACCCTGTAAGTACCTAGTCAAGGAATGTCGGGTGTAGGCATCTAGACAGGGAAAGTCGGGCTTTTTCCCGATTGAGCCTCCCGTTGGGGTGTTACCAAGGACGGTCTACCGCTTTTTCTCGGGCGTTTTTGAATGCCCGTAATTTCGAGTTTTCCCTCCTAGGCTAGTGGATAAGTACATTAACCCCTTCTCTACCAGGGTATCCACATATGGATACCCTGGTAGAGAAGGGGTTAATAACGGGAGCAAATCCGGACAAGCTGGATTCAGTTTTAATCTGTTTTCTTTTGACCAACACACAAGATACCTATTAATTTTGCACCCTCAAACAGGCCCGGATTTAGCCGCTATCTTGAAAAAATGGCCCAAAAAAGGAATTGTTTCTTAATATTAGCAAATATCTCGATTAGTATTAATTTTATAGCAATATATGTAGTTATCAAAATTAAAGAAGAGTAGATACTCTATTAAAAACTGTGTGTACATTTTTTTGCCTAAAAAGTGCCTAAGTCACATTTTGCCGTCTTCGAGAAAAACGCTTTCGAAGTTTCTTATTTTCTTGAAAATGTTACGTTTGCTAATATTTACTTGATTTTTTAACACGTTATATTTTATTACTATTAGAACGAGTGGTTTTAAATAAAATTAAGATTAGTGTCATACTTTTCAAAAGCGTTTTTCTCGAAAACGGCAAAATGTGACTTACAAGGGAAGTTAGGGAACCCGAAAATTCAGAAAATTCCGCCATTCCGCGTGCAAGTAGAGTAGTTCAATCGTAATACAAAAATACATTTCATTGCTTCTGAATTTCAGTTTTAAGGAGTGAAATCATCCCTTGAAAAAAATGCAGATTTTTCTCCTTCACGGAATAACTCCCAAACGGTGAAAGATAAGGGAAAAAAGTTGAAATAAAAGTTTTATGGTTTTTTCCGATCTATAAAACTGGGTCCAAAAAATTCTGGAAAAAAATTTTTTTTTAGTTACCCCCACCACCGACCCATAAAATTGGATTTTTGGATTTCTTAAGTCTATGTAAAAATACCTCTTAATAACCTCTTTCCATACATCCGCAGTCTATTACGTATCCTTTTTTTTTAATTTAGAAAATCTCGAACTTTAAGGCCGTTTTGACTTAAACAGTGAAACGGTCTTATGAAACGATATCTACATTTTTATTTACATACATTTCATACAGTTTTTAATTATTTTAGCAAAACACGTACTTACAATTACATGAAGAATGAAACTTATTGAAATGAATCAATGACATGTATTTTTCAAACTACACAAATAAGATATTGTATGAACCTCAATGATAACGTTCAATGACGCAGGATCTATGTCGACATTGACGCCGATAACGTTTTGCATAATAGGAATGTGTTTGACTCGTGACTATAAGGCCCGCTGTACACATCCGACTTTTAAACGCTGCGGCGCCGGAATTGCAGTCGGCGATACCATAGATAGAATGTGGCGCTGCATACATACCTTCGGTGACGTGCCACAATCTATCCATGGTATCGCCGCTGCAATTACGGCGCTGCAGCGGCACCGTACGTTTAAAAATTGGATGTGTGCATCGGGCCTTATCACTACATGCTGGTGAGATATCCCTTCACCATTCGTTAAAAATCTTATGTAAGTACGTTTTATGATTATTATATTTATAATATACATAAATATAGCTTATTCGCAGTTACATTAATCAAATTATGATATATAAATAAACGAATTCATTCATTCATTCATTCAATGATTCCTGATAAACAAAATATTTGTATCTATTGTACATATTTTATTAATGGATTCTACATTAAAACAGTTGTAATGGTAGAAAACGGCAAATATACACTAAAATTACGGATTATAATTTGTACAGTAGTGATATTGTTCATAGAAATGTTCAAAACAGAAATACTCGGCACACCATGCACAGCGTATGAAAGCAACTTCTCCACAAATACTACATCTGGGTATGTGCTTTACACTCCTAAAGTAACAAAAATCTACAGGGTTTTGAAATTCATCGGGATGCATTTCTAGAGATATCCGCTTTTAAACCAAGCATATCGGAAAAGATTTTTAAATCTAGGCGACGAAAGCTGGTTGTGTGTTAATGATTGCAATTTAATTATTTCATTGCGCGAGTGCAAACTAATATCTTTCTCTTGAAGAAGTACATTATCAGAAAATGTTCAAACAAAATTCTTCCAAATCCGGAATCCAAATACATCTAAAGGTTGAATAATGCCAGTCGTTTTTTTCGGAATCATTGAAAACTGTACTTCTTTGTCTTGTGGGATCAACGTCTCTAGCTGACTCGAACAATGTCCCGTCCATGAGTCGAGTAGTAGCATGCATAAAAGTAGCTGGCCATAAAAGGCCAGTATTCAGTAAATTCACCTGGATGAACTAAGTTTTAAAATGTTCAGACGTAAGTTTACCTGATTTTGAAGCTTGAATGTAAATGTTAGCTGGAGGAAATAGAGATTCTTCCACCCTTGGGCTAAATGTTCATGTAGACTCCTTCAAAACTATGTACAGTGGTGAAACAAGACGCCCACTTGCCGAAATGATAGGCATTATAGTATAGCTGTGTATCGTAGATGATACCGATTGGACCGTTGCTTCTACCGTTTTTACTCCTAATTTTGCCAATGTTCGCCCTGAATGTACTTCGAGATTGAAGCCACTCTCATCTGCGTTATATATTTCTTCAAATCCAATAGTTGGTATATTTAATTTTACGTTTGATACAAACGTCTTCGCAATATTTTGCAGGTTGTCAATGATTCTATGCACTCTTTTAAATTTCCAAATCCACCATTTACTTGCCTTGAATTCGGAGAGGTCCACCAAGTCCTTCGCCCTCAGAGCCCATAATCTTAAATCCATATCGTGAATAATAGATCTTCTGTCACAAGCTTCTTCAAATCTTTGCAGAACGTATTCCGTAATAAATGCAATTTTATCTGCATTCATCCCACCTTTTTGTACACTTTCTTCCCATCTACAGGGTGTTCGAAAAAAACACCGACACAGAAATAGGGGTGATAGGTTATGTCATTACAAGTATTTTGATATAAGGGACCTATACCCGCAAGCGCCCCCTTCTGGAGATATCAACTTTTCAAGTTTATAACGACCGAGGTTGATCAAAGTAGAATAATATTTTTAGAAACGTATCAAGATGGTAACGAGATACAAAAACAATGTACTACAGCAAATGCTCAAAATGACGGCCACCCATGTCCATGCAACATCGGAAACGATTCTGGATAGATGTGCGTACTCTATCCAGAATCGTTTCCGATGTTGCATGGACATGGGTGGCCGTCATTTTGAGCATTTGCTGTAGTACATTGTTTTTGTATCTCGTTACCATCTTGATACGTTTCTAAAAATATTATTCTACTTTGAGAGATCAACCTCGGTCGTTATAAACTTGAAAAGTTGATATCTCCAGAAGGGGGCGCTTGCGGGTATAGGTCCTTTATATCAAAATACTTGTAATGACGTAACCTATCACCCCTATGTCTGTGTCGGTGTTTTTTCCGAACACCCTGTATATAGCTGTGGCAAAGATTTAACTTTGCGAAATTTTGTCTGCACACTAGTGAGTGATCGTCGGGCTTTTTTCCCGTTTTTCCAAAATTCAACGGCTTTTCTCTTATAACTTAAGTCGACTTCTCCACCATCGTCATCAACAATGCATTCTGCAGGTTCAAAATTATCTTCCTCTTCTGCTGAAACTGTGGGGTACTCCACAACCTGTGCTCCATGGGGTTCAGATGGATTAGCAAAATCCAATACGTAATCGTATTCAATTAATGGTACGAGATCTACGTTTCTAAAAGTGTTTATAATGTCACGAATTTGATTATGAACTTCAATTTCATCTGATGTTATAGGGGTCTGTGCCAACTCCGTAATTTGAAACGTAGTCGTTAACATGTTTATTACGTTTGAAACGTTAATCGGGGCCATTTTATAATGAAAAGCCTTTGGAGCAATGATTAAAAATTGTTTCCAATAGAATGGTAACTAATTGCAGTCGTAAATGTAACTGGAAATAAGCTACATCTTTCAGCCATTTTATATTATACTAATAAGAAAACATGTTTACATAAGATTTTTTTACGAACGGAAGAGGGATACCTTATCAGCATGTAACGATAATAGTGACGAGCCAAACATGTTTGCAATACGAAAACCGGGATGTTTGCTAAAACGTTATCGGTGTCAGTGTCAACATAGATCCTGCGTCATTCAACGTTATCATTGAGGTTCATACGATATCTTATTTGTGTAGGTTGAAAAATACATGTCATTGATTCATTTCAATAAGTTTCATTCTTCATGTAATTGTAAGTACGTGTTTTGCTAAAATAATTAAAAACTATATGAAATGTATGTAAATAAAAATGTAGATATCGTTTCATAAGACCATTTCACTGTTTAAGTCAAAACGGCCTTAAAGTTCGAGATTTTCTAAATTTAAAAAAAAGGATACATAATAGACTGCGAATGTATGGAAAGAGGTTATTAAGAGGTATTTTTACATAGGCTTAAAAAATCCAAAAATCCATTTTTATGGGTCGGTGGTAGGGGTAACTTAAAAAAAAATTTTTTCAAAAATTTTTTTACCCCAGTTTTATAGATCGGAAAAAACCATAAAACTTATTTCAACTTTTTTCCCTTATCTTTCACCGTTTGGGAGTTATTCCGTGAAGGAGAAAAATCTGCATTTTTTTCAAGGGATGATTTCACCCCTTAAAACTGAAATTCCGCAGCAATGAAATGTATTTTTGTATTACGCTTGAACTACTCTACTTGCACACGGAATGGCGGAATTTTCTGAATTTTCGGGTTCCCTAACTTCCCTTGTTAGACACTTTTTGCATTGGTACCTTCAATTGCTTTTTGGTGATATTAATACATTTTTTCCTCACTCATGCCCATTTCGAGGCCTTTTCCAGCCTATTTTTAGACCGTAAGATGGCGTCTTTCCCCATGACACCGACCGGGAGTCCGCAGGCTGTCAAAAGATTGCTTACAAGGGGAGGGCCCCACTCATGGGTCACCGATTTCAACAGCGTTTTGGTTAAACGGTAGCCAAAAGGGTCACAAACAACCTCCTAAAGCGGTTGCTGCTAATACGGCCTCATTTATTTATAAACAAGGTTTTTAGTTATACGCTGCCGGACCGGACGATAGTGGTCTGATTTTAAGCGGCAGTTTCCACAGCGGCGCAGTGGCGCAGTGGCTAAGGGCAAGTCTTACCACGCGGTAGGCTTTAGTTCGATTCTTGCTGCGGACAGTTAAAGAAATGTTTGAAGTGAAACTTCTATGGGCGCCTTGGGGGTAAATCAGTTAGCCCGCAATCTCCTATGTAACGGAAAGACCGACACCATGACTCAGCACGGTCGCAGGAGAGGGGATATGCTGTGACGTAGCTCAGAATGTACGTGCACGTCAGAGCCTTCTCCCCCTCTCCTTCAAACTGGCCGAAGTGAGGCAACTGTTTAGTTAAGTGACCGTAATGTCACGATTAACATATATTTGGAGGTAACATTAAATAGGGACCGTGCATGACGATTGCTACGCCACCTGATGGTAATAATTAGAATTTTTGGGAGAAAATTTTACAAGTGTTCATATGGGAGAAATGTTTAATTATTGAAATATTAATTATTTGGAAACATAATTAATATCAGTATGCGTACATCATATCACGTATGTTGCATTAAAAATTGTCGAAGTGCCGGGAATCATGAAAAACCGTCTAGTGCTAGCGAAAATGCCCCACTGCTAGCGTTTATCGGGCATGGAAGCGTGATAAACGAATGTCATAAGCTTTTGAGATTGTGGTCTGAGCTACAACCTTTGAGATTATGGTTACTTTTTGTGTTTCGGGATTATTTAGCTCTTCAACATTCAATACATGACCTGAGTGAAACAGATTTTCACCTTTATCTTTATTTTGGCCTTCAGAGTGGGGGTATTTTGTATTGGCAAAAATCCGAGCTTTATTATTTCTAATATTTTAAACTTTTCTTATCCTTTGTTCCCCGTGTTAAAAAGTATCCCTTAACTTCTTATAATCGCCAGATGTAGCGCAAGCATCGACGCTACAACTCCCTCTATAGTTTTTGCACGGTCCGTATGGCCTCACTGTACATACCAATATAGCCGGGGACTCACCGCCCGCGCAAAACGTTCGAAAATATTCGCAAACGTTTGCAAACCGATATTTCTGTTTGGTGTAGACAATAATGAGCGCATCTTGCAAACGTTCGCGAATGTTTCCGAACGTTTTGCGCAGTTCGCAGCTGTTCCACTCGAAGTCGGTCACTTCAAAGGATTTTCGTTGTTCGTGACTGTTCGCCGTTTTTCGGTATAACCTCGGTGTAGACGGGTTATTGCCCGTCCACAAACATTTGATCAATAAGTAGTATTTAAATAGAGTTTTAATTAGTTCCACATTACGATAAAGGATGCAGCACATACAGCTAGTCTATTCTTCACTTTTAGAGGCGCCATAATTTAATATGGGACACTTTTGCTGAATGCTAACCGAAAATAGTCAAATCGACGGAACAACGACAAATGCTCGCGAACATTTACTGTTTTCAAACGTTTGCAAGCATTGATCTTGGTGTATACGGGGGATTCCACATCAACTTTAAATGCCGCCGACCTTTGAGTTACAGATTTTGATGTAATTTTTGTTATGTAGTACTTTACCATTTATAATAAATTCTCAAATTTCTTTTTAATCCAACATTGCGTTCTTGTCCTATCATTTATTGAATTTTCCCATATTTTCTAATCTTGTGCAGGCATATCTAATCATATGCTTGGTTAATGAGGTTTGCTTCCCCTTGACTGTTGCAAAAAAGAAATGTGAATATTCAAATGTGTCTTTTATTAAATGTTCTTGGTGCGAAGAACATGTTTGTTTTGCATGTTTTTATGATAAGTATCACCCAACAAATTGTAAACATAGCGCATTAGAGTCTTCATCCGAGTCAGAAACCGACAAAAGCGATTAAATATTTTTGTATAATTAGTATAAGTATAAATAATAAATTATAATTGAATGTAAAAAACACGTTTTTCCTTCGATAATTAAATTATATATTATATATAGAAATAAGAATAAATCAAAAACATTTAATACTGGAAAATATTTTTCTTTTGAATGATTTTTTCCATTTTCATTTCCTCTTTAACATTAATTTTTTCAGCACATTTTTTTATATCTGCAATAGAAATTACTATTTCACAATATAGAAATAAATAAAACGAAAAAAAGATCGCCCGCAGCAAGAATCGAACCCGCGCGCGCGAGTCCACTGCGTGGTAAGACTTTAACCATAGCGCCACCGCGCCGCTATGGAAACTGTCGTTTAAAATCAGACCACTATCATCCGGTCCTGCAGCGTAAAAACTAAAATACTGTTTATCAATAATCGAAGCCGCATTGGCAACAACCGCTTTAGGGGGTTGTTTGTGACCCTTTTGGCTACCGTATAACCAAAACGCCGTTCAAATCGGTGTCCCATGGGTGCCCTCCCCTTGTAAGAAGCAATGTGTAAACGCTGCATCCGAAGTATTCGTTCAGAATGCTCTCCTCAACTTTTGCAAATAACTCCGAAACTCCGATGCATTTTAAGAATATTGAAGAAGTTTGCACTTCTTTATTTGCCAAAGAAAAACCCACAGCAGATGAACTGCATTTCAATTTAATTACCCGTAATATCGGTTTCAATTTCAATGTATCCAAAGTTATTTGCACTTTTGATACTTTGTATTGTATTTACATTGCTTAAGAGGTGCAGCCCAAACAGATATATTTGTGGAGAAATTCCTCGCAACCAATATGTGAGCCTCTGAACTTTCTCCAATTCGGCTATGAAAGACGAGATGGACAGCTGCATCCGGTGCAAATGACAAAACCGCCTTTGCCAAATTCTTTAATCAGGCCTTATAAGTGTAATGCTGATTGCAGAACAATGTCCAGTACTTGCAAAAAAAGCAATATTAATTGCATCTCTCTTTGCAAATGCATTCACAACCATTGTCAAAGCTTACCTGCCTAAGTGTCCAATTTTGTTGTTTTTCAATACTAATTAATTATGTAAACCACTTATTTCTTTTTCCATTAATAATTAGATTTGTATTGCATTATGATGATGCCGTTTTTTTATTTGATACCTTACCCAAACAACCTCTTAATGATCAAGAACAACGTTTTTCTCACAGCTGCAGCGACGAAATCGAAAACTCCTATTATAGGGCCTAAAAAAAAATGACCACTAATTCCGTCTGGAAACCTTCACGATATCATTTGTTAAGCCTTTCTGAACTTAAATCATCAATCAGAATGCGCACTCATCTCTATCAGCTACTGCACTATTAAGTCAAATTTGTAAAGGGGAGAAATGACGAATTCAATAGGTGACCCTTCCGGTAAATCTGATACCTGGCTTATCAGGTATAGAGCATCGCTTCAACATTCCGCGTAGCCTAAACTCTCGTCATGACTAAGGATGGGCAACAGTACCCTTGATCGCTAACCGGGACGCGGAAACTAGCCAATAGGGGCACACCGCATCAACCCCCACAATTCTGATTGGTTGAATGAGATTGATGGTGTAACTAGTGGGTAGTTACACCATCATTCTCATTCAACCAATCAGAATTCTCAATTTCCACTGCGTGGTATACTTCAAACGCCCCAACTTTCGAGCGGCAGGAGTGGCTGTATACAAAAATACTGCAAATACTACGAATATTGTTACTCCTTATCTAAGTGTTGACGTACAACAAACTAGCACATTACCTGTGCATACATCAGCAATCAGCAATCGGCGATATACACTACGCAACAAAATGATCGCAACAACTTATTTTACTCTCAAAATTGTCAAACTTCGGAAGCCCGTAGCACAGCGAAAAATCATCGTAACCCTATCTTTTTTTGTTTAAATTAAAGCTTAAAATCTCAGCTTTACTATCCCAAAGTTTATTTTTCGATTTAAAGCACCGAGAGATTAAGAGACCCTGAAAATCAAGTTCATCTTTTGAAACTTAAAAATTTGCAAAGTTTGCGCATTGACACGGAGTTACAAAATTTTTTTTCAAATTCTGATCACAGAAAATGAAAGTTCAACTCTTTACCTTTAATTAAAAAAAAATTTTTTGCTTTCTGATTTTTCTACGCCATTCTACAGCGTTTAAATAAAAAACTGAAAATCCCGGTTTTTGGGAGTATTACTCAACTGAACATCAATTGCGTAATTTTTTTTGAACTTATAAATTTTTGTTTCGAAATATTGGAGGTCGTATATTGCGTCCAGGTATACCTGGACTACTTCTTCAGGGATTTTGGTATCGAGATGGGGACATTGGGGCGAAGTTATATAGAAGCCGTTCGTAAGTTAACACGGGGCATTGGGGCTAAGTTAGACGTTGATCGCGAGTTAATCGGGACATTGGGGCCAAGTTAGAGGTCGCCCGAAAAGGTATTGCACGTATGTTATAACTTACTGTACAAGTGTACCTGGACGAGTTCTACAGGAAGTTTCGTGTTCGAACGGTATTTTCACTTCTGAACATCGAAAAAATTTGTAGGCCATCATCTGTTCTTTGAGACAAAATTCATATGAAAGCGATGCATTTCGATGCCCCAATAAAGCCCATGCATTTGTCTTAAAAAATATGATTATTTATCGCGTTACCTGGGCCCTGTAACACGGGAAAAAAACGGGATTTTCAGTTTTTTTTATTTAAAACGCTGTAGAATGGCGTAGAAAAATCGGAAAGTAAAAATTTTTTTTTAAATTAAAGGTAAAGAGTTGAACTTTCATTTTCTATGATCAGAATTTGAAAAAAAATTTTTGTAACTCCGTGTCAATGCGCAAACTGCAAATTTTTAAGTTTCAAAAGATGATTTTGATTTTCAGGGTCTCTTAATCTCGCGGTGCTTTAAATCGAAAAATAAACTTTGGGATAGTAAAGCTGAGATTTTAAGCTTTAATTTAAAAAAAAAGGATAGGGATACGATGATTTTTCGCTGTGCTACGGGCTTCCGAAGTTTGACAATTTTTAGAGTAAAATAAGTTGTTGCGATAATTTTGTTGCGTAGTGTATGTGCTGTGGAATCATGCATTATCAAAACATCGACCATTCCTCTTTACTCGATTCTCATTTGCTGCTACTTACGAAGTTTCACTTCTACCGCGTAGCTCTCTACGCACTCGTTTTTCACTTTTTTTATTTATCGTGAAATAGTAATTTCTATCGCAGATATAAAAAAAATGCACCGAAAAAATTAATTTTGTGGAGAAATTTTGAAAGAAGTATGACTCATCACGAAATTCTAGGTTTTTGTCAGACTTCTGTTATGATTCATTTAATTGTTGACAACCCATTTGCGTCAAAGCGCGGAATATTCCGCGCATCACTGCGACTGTCTGCTATCACCGATTTGCTTTGCAGACATCACTTTACATGTTTTTATAAGTATCACCCAAAAAATTGTAAACACAGCGTACCAGAGTGCATCCGAGTCAGAAACCGACAAAAGCGATTAAATATTTGTGTATAATTAGTATAAGTATAAATAATAAATCATAATTGAATGTAAAAAACACGCTTTTCCTTCGATAATTAAATTATATATTATAGAAATAACAATAAATCAAAACATTTAATGCTAGAAAATATTTTTCGTTCTAATGATTTTTCCCATTTTATTTTCCTCTTTAAAATTAATTTTTTCAGCGCATTTTTTATATCTCCGATAGAAATTACTATTTCACAATAAATAAATTTTAAAAAAGTGAAAAAAAATGTTTTTAACTGTCCGCAGCAAGAATCGAACTCGAGCCTACGGCGTGATAAAACTTGCCTTTAGCCACTGCGCCGCTGTGGAAACTGCCGCTTAAAATCAGACCACTATATCGTCCGATCCGGCAGCGTATAACTAAAAACCTTGTTTATAAATAAATGAGGCCGAATTAGCAGCAACCGCTTTAGGGGGTTGTTTGTGACCCTTTTGGCTACTGATTAACCAAAACGCTCTTCAAATCGGTGACCCATGAGTGGGGCCCTCCCCTTGTTAGTCTGAAGTGGTTCCTTTTTCCAAACTGATGAACGCAACGTGAAATGAGCCATATACAGGGTGTTCGGAAAAAACACCGACACAGAAATAGGGGTGATAGGTTACGTCATTACAAGTATTTTGATATAAGGGACCTATACCCGCAAGCGCCCCCCCCCCCCTTCTGGAGATATCAACTTTTCAAGTTTATAACGACCGAGGTTGATCAAAGTAGAATAATATTGAGTTTTTTGTCTACCCGTACAATTGAAAAACAAATGAAAACTCCTTGTATCCGCATCATCTTCGAAAAGTACAAGGACTTGAGCCAAGCGGTTATCCTTTCCGCAAGCAGTTTGCGCAGTGGCACATCTATCCAGAATCATTTCCGATGTTGCATGGACATGGGTGGCCGTCGTTTTGAGCATTTGCTGTAGTACATTGTTTTTGTATCTCGTAAAATTAAATATTCGTTACCATCTTGATACGTTTCTTATTATTCTACTTTGATCAATCTCGGTCGTTATAAACTTGAAAAGTTGATATCTCCAGAAGGGGGCGCTTGCGGGTATAGGTCCCTTATATCAAAATACTTGTCATGACGTAACCTATCACCCCTATTTCTGTGTCGGTGTTTTTTCAGAACACCCTGTATACTTCTGTTTGTTTTGTTTTGAGAAATGGGCTTTCATGAGAAAAAATTGTATATGTCATTCGGCTGAAATCCTCGGATTTTTGTCTGTGTTACGACCTAATTAAATACAGTCTGAAAAAATCTCCGATTACCGCCTAATGACATAAGATACTATTATTTGGTAAAGGAATCATGTCACATACTCTTGTACTTGCTTCCACATCACCTAGAGGTAAAGTACCCGGCGCGTTTTTTAACCCTTACTTGCCACACTTCTATAGAATCACGTACTTGCCACACTGGGGTTGATTCACACCCCAGCGAGAAAAATTGTTATAACAAACAAATTATTGCATATTTGTACTTGAACATTTTATCAGCTCTTCTTAAGAGCGTACTTTAAAAGACCGTGTAACTTGTATAGCTACAACTTAAAATAAAGTATGCGAAAAAAAATAAAATATAAAAGTTACACGGTCTTTTAAAGTACGCTCTTAAGAAGAGCTGGTAAAATTGTCAAGTACAAATATGCAATAATTTATTCGTTATAACAATTCTTCTCGCTGGGGTGTAAATCAACCCCAGTGTGGCAAGTACGAATTTTACTATGGGTATGTTTCGAACTCCGATTTGGCAAGTAAGGGTTAAAAGTGGTCTCCCCAATAGGCCTAATCCACTATGCCACCAACTTAGATAACTTTAAATTTCTTTTGAAGTTGTAGACTCATCAGAGTTTTTTCGCCTTTTTGATGTTACTTACTGGTTGTTCAATATAACCCTCAATATCATCCTGAATGTCTTCAACATCTGTCTCATATTCCGGATTTGGTTCATAATATGCAGAATATTCTATTGATTGGTTTATATCTCTTTCTATGTCAATAGGGAAATTCTCCTCGTAGTCTTCGTCGTCTAATTCGACCACTTCCAAAGTATTCGAACAAGATTTGCCCTGGCAAAATGCACACAGTACTGAGCAATACAAACCTGCTTTGCGGCAGCTATAAACTGCATTACAACATTTAGCGCATTTACAAGAAATAAGTTTCAGTAATTCTTGGGGAGCTGCGTCTTGTAAAGTAGCAATGGGCATTAACCCATTCTTTGAATGTTTCCATCCCCAATCTATAGCTGATTTGTCATTTCCATACCATAGCTGTACCTGATGGTAAGTACGGAAGGAGTGCAAGCGAGCTGCATCTTTGGTTGGCGATAACGATGCTAGGTTTGGTAAGCTTTTGGTAATAAATTGTACGAAACACTGGTATCTGTATTTATTTAATGAGTCGTATTTTTTTGATCCATACAGATGAAGAAGAAACTGTTCTCCAACTTTGTCTATATCTGCTGGGGATGCGTTTGGGTCTTTCAATATTTGTACAGCTTTCTGTAATTCTTTTTTTTTCTGTAAAACTTTAACGAATCTCATTTTTCCCTGCCTGTATAGTGCGGATGTAGTATCGCAGCCACTAAATGCGTGTAGAAATAAAATGTTGCGGGCATTAAAAAACGCCCGAGAAAAAGCGATAGACCTTCCTTTGTAACACCCCAATGGGAAGCTCGATCGGGAAAAAGCCCGACTTTCCCTGTCCAGATGCTTACATCCGACATTCCTTGTCTAGATGTTTACAGGGTTAATGACTTTGAGTTAAACATTCCGTATACAATAGGAGTAGGGTTGGCCGACAAAAAACAAATATAAATGCAATCATGAAAGTATAATAGCAGTTGCTTGTTTTTAAATATGCCTAGAATAATGAAAATAATAAATGCATATAATACGAGTATATCCAGCTTTTGATGCCCATATAACTTCGAATCAGGTAGTCGCTTGGACAAAACACCTAGAACATTTTTTATAGATAATTTAATTTGCTTTAATTTTGGTACCTAAATATTTTGCTCTGAAGTTTATAGAAATCGAGGTATTGACAAATAACAAGGAAAAAACATTTTTTAGCCCCTTTTCTTAAGATGGCGGCCAAATCCGGACCCTTCCTGGGGGGGGGGGGGTGCAAGTTTAATACGTGCTTTTTCTAACACCAATTAAAACAAATTAAAATTATTTCCTCTTGTCCGGAATTACTCCCGCCATTAATGCACTTCTCGACTGGCCTATGAGTAAACTGGAGCGCTTTTCTTCAAATGGCATTCACGTGCCCTTTTCAATCCAATGTTTTTGCATTATCTTCTTTCTAGCCCCTCCTAGATAAACGGTTCTACGTTTGGTTGATCAACGAAATTGATTCAATTACATTGAACAGTGCTTGCCCGTGAGAAGAAACTTTCGCTTTGACTTGTGCATTCAGTTCTGCCGGATGTCCCGCTCTGTATTGGCCAGTTACAGGGATCTTGAAATTTACCTTCGGGCAGGCTTGGTCGGTACTCGAGTCATTTACCGTATGTTCCACTCTGTACTGGCCAGTTTGAAGTTACCTTCGGGGAGGCTTGGTCGGTACTTGAATCATTTCATACCGGTAGAAGTCGAGTCGGTAGTTAGAGTTGGTGTCAATTCGGGAGATCGAAGCGTCTATCCTCGAAATTATGAATTTGTGAATAATGGTGAGTAATTTCCATTCCATTTAAATTCATAGTTTCGAGGTTAGACGCTTCGATCTCCCGAATTGAGACCAACTCTAACTACCGACTCGACTTTTACCGGTATGAAATGACTCAAGTACCGACCAAGCCTCCCGGAAGGTAACTTCAAACTGGCCAGTACAGAGTGGAACATACGGTATACCGGTAGAAGTTGAGTCGGTAGTTAGAGTTCGTGTCAATTCGGGAGATCGAAGCGTCTAACCTCGAAATCGTGAATTTGTGAATAATGGTGAGTAATTTCCATTCGATATATCGATACCTTACTTTGAAAACCTCGTAAGTGCAATTTTTGACAAAAATGTCATTTATAACTTACTGCGTTAAGGTTTAAAATCTGAACACAGTAAGATATAAATGGCATTTTATCAAAAATTGCACTTACGAGGTTTTCAAAGTAAGGTATCGATATGTATTCTAGCAGGAAAATGTTAGAATATTTTCCAAATGTAATGTTTCGAGTTGAATATCTGCAAAGTATTTAAATGTTGAGACATTTTGAAATATTTCAATCGAAACATCTCTAGAATATTGTCAGAATATTTCAATTATAACATTTCAAACAAAATGTTTCCAAAATATTTAATTTAAGACATTTTGCAATATTTCAATCAAAACATCTTCAGAATATTATCAGAATATTTCAAATGAAATATCTACAGAATATTTCATTTGAGACATTACGTTTAAAATATTTCGAGAATGTTGTCAGAATATCTTATTTGAAATATTGTATTTGAAATATCTCTAGAACGCGCGTTACTAGAATATCTCAAATGAAATATTTCAAATGAGATGTTTTAAATGTTCTAGAGACATTACTGAAACTTTTTGTGCTGTGTGGATTAAGCATATCCTAGCGACCGAAACACGTGCTTCTTCTTCTTTTATTTCCGTAATAGCCCAGCTACTAACAGTTTCGACTTTTCACAGTAAGATGGCACTTCAATAACTGTTTTTAAATTTCTAGCACACACATTACTTACATTTATGCACCACAATTCTTATGATACCATATTTCGCGTCAATGTGATTAGAAAATTGGGTCATGGTTAGGAATTGGGTCATCTACCTTACGGATAAAAAGTATCGCGCACTGTCAACTGGTGAAACGAACACAAAGCCACGTGAACTGTGAATGTAAACTATAATTTACCTTATATATTTCGACCATGATGCAAACAAACACTGAGTTCACACTATTATCAATTTATTGTGGAAATTAATTTATATTTTATTTGCTTCGTAACATCGCAAAAAGTTTGTAAATTGAAAGTTTTGTTAGGTACTATTTTCCTATGTGCAATACTGCTGCGCGGTCAGTCACGTCGACCCAATATCGCACATCCATTAAAACCCAGGGCGAAACATAAAGTCACTATATTTTGTGTATCCATATATATTTCCCTCACATTGTATGCATATTTTAGCAGCAAATTACCTAATTGTAGAAGATAGAAAAATTCATGTACATGAAGGGACGACATTTAATAATTACACAGCTCCACAAAAAAAATCGAAAAAATGCTTCCTCTGACCAGACCAGTATATCTTTATGTTTTTGGTGTCGCTGAATCCGAATCCGGTGTCCGATTGTCTCCATCACGTCACTTTTTTTTTTAATCTCAAAAAACCATCAATGGTCATGATTTTCAAAAAGTTAATGGACTTAAACCAAATTCGCTATAGGGGGTTTTTTGGGTCGCTGATCACGAATCTGAAATCGGATTTCAAAAATTCAAGATGGCGGATCCAATATGGCGGAAGAGATTTTTGAAAATCGACGGATTCATGCCGAATTTGGTATAAGGGGATTTTTTGGTCGCTGATCATGAATCTGAAGTCAGATTTAAAAAATTCAAGATGGCGGATCCAATATGGAGGACGAGATTTTCGAAAATCTACGGATTCATGCCAAATTTGGTATAGGGGGGTTTTTTCGATCGCTGATGACGAATATGAAGTTATATTTACAAAAATTCAAAATTTTTTTTCCCGCATTATTCCATGATAAGAGAGTGCGAGGTATATCCGTTTCGAAGAGTGCATTCGCTTCTGTTGGATCTCATTCACGGTTTTTGTCCAGGGACGAATACAATCCAGAAGTACGAAATGCTGCTAATGATTTCTCAATAGTAATGATAAAATTTCAAATGTATTCATCTAGCGTCATCGTTTTTTGAACGGTCGCTGGTTATACGCAGGATGAGCAATAAGTTTAGATATTCAAGTATGGAAGTAGATACTCAGTTTGTGCATTCCCCTCGGAAGCCAGTAAAGTGTATTAAGCTCCTCAAGAATGGCCTCTGCAGGATATGAAGCTTATGATGTAATACAATAGTTTCTAAAGTTTAATCGATAATTAAACAATTACGTAATCATTCTACTATCGATTTCAAAATACGAATGCATGAAAATTTATATTTACATAATTAGCTGGTGTTTCTCAATTAGTTCAGTTTAGTAAAATTTTGGTCTTGGATTAATTATTATATGTAGCGAATGGGAAAAATATAATAGATGTACGAATGAGTATTTATATCTATATCAATACATCAAAAGTCTCGCTACACTGACAAGGAGAGTATTCGAGGTGTACCTCACCGATATGTTGTAGTACATCAAAAAACATTAGACACATTTTTTTATACGTGCTAATTCGGTCATTTAAGGGGTGAAAATCACCCTTAAACTTGACCCCCTAAAACCAATTTTCTACGATTTCTCAAAAACTACGTTCAATTTCTTAACGAAACAAATTGAAGATTATTCCTTATCGAAAGACGATGACATGTGGAGTACTTTTACACTCGGTGGTTGCATCCCTCATTTTTCGCAGGGGTAAAACTAAGTTTTTCCACAATTTTTTCGCCACAGATGTTACCAAATTTATTAAATCTGGATAACACAATTATTCTATTAAATAAAGAAAAAAAGAAATTAAAGTTGACATATTTCGGGGTTTTTCGAAAAACCCCCTCGAAAGGGTAAACCACTCCTAAATTAAACGTATTTTATTTTTAATAACAAAGTTCTTATTTTCTTCATTCTGCGATATATCATAGTGCACCGAAAAACATTAGACACGTTTTTTTTTGTTACGTGCTAATTCTGTCATTTAAGTGGTGAAAACCACCCCTAAACTTGACCCCCTAAAACCAATGTTCTACGATTTCCTTTCCTTCGCCTTTTCCTCCTGTTGTACTTGGTACTGTCGCAAGTCCTCATAGTATTCTGCCCATACACAATCTTCAAAACTTTCGACGACATATGTAATCTCCTCACATGAGTCCTTGTTAGTGTAATCTTGTGTGAAGAGTTCTCTTAACCCTCGTACGGCCCTCATTTATACTTACACTTAAGTCCTTCGGGTCATATATGACCCAAGGGTAGGATGTATGTACTCGTATATATTAACCTTTAGAGCCCGGGGAAATTTCAGTTAAAATCGACTTTTTAAACGTAAAATTTATAAATAAAGTCAATAATTTCCTATTTGGAGGCCCCGAGCTAACTGCTGGTCGATATATCGACCACCCCGGACGCAGGGCAAAATCGACTTTGGATCCAGTGGAAAAAATGTGGCAGGAAAGATTATCGCTCAAAACCTGTTAATCGGGGTTTTTTTGGGTCGCTCATTACGATGCTGATATCAAAATCGCTCTATTCTCAAATTCAAGATGGCGAATGCAATATGGCGGATGATGAATTCCAGAAATATTTAGAATTTGAAGATTATGGCCCGAAACTTGTTGCTCAGGGTTTTTTTGGATCGCTCATTACGATGCTGATATCCAAATTGGTCTATTTTCTCAAATCCAAGATGGCGGATGATGAATTCCAGACATTTTTAAAATTTGAAGATTATGGCCCGAAACTTGTTACTCGGGGGGGTTTTCGGGGTCGCTCATTACGATGCTGATGTCCAAATCGGTCTAGTCTCAAATCCAAAATGGCGAATACAATATGGTGAATGATGACACGGTATACGCGAAAAGCCTTATAGGTGGCGTATTGCGAATTCGTTCGCGCAAACGCAACGCTCCGCGCAATCTATAAGCCTGCCTCGCTCGCCTGTTCTTTACGGCTGTATTGATACAGTAGTATATCCAACAATGCTATGGCTGAAAATGAAGCTTGGAGTAGTGGCGAATCCGAACCAAAAGTACATGTACCCGTATTTTTACCCATCAATCAAAGATTTCGAAGGTAGCTCCGAAATAAATCCGAAAATCTTTATATCGGGAAATAGTCCAATCGATTATTTCAATTATTTTTTTGATTCTCGTCTGCTTGAAAGGATTATAGAGGAGACGAATCGTTATGAAACTCAAAATCATCAGGTTGAAAATTCTCATATGAAGAAATGGCGTCCTCTCACAAAAGATAAATTTGAAAAATTTCTCGATCTTTCGATTGTAATGGGTGGTATTATATACGCTAATACCATCAGACAGACACTCCTCGCACTACTTGGAGAGATACCTACAGGAGAACCGAGCAGAGCAGGAATAACCACGTCCGTACTCCGTCTCTACATGCATGGTCATTCAGCAAACAAACTACGTACACTTTATAAAATTTGACTGAAGTATTATGAAATCACTGGAAACTGCATAATATAAGAAAAATGGTACATTGACTACAAATGGTACCTGAATACAAATAACAAAACATTCTACAGTATGGGTCATATATGACCCGAAGACCTTGTATGTGCAGTTTTTTGTAGTCGACAAAATTACATAATTACATGCTTATTTCCATCATGAAAAAGTATCGTTATAAGAAAGAAACAATGTCTAAAAATTTCAGAAGATTATCTCTAAAGGCATAATAATAACTTATCGATATTGAACGCTGTGGGTCATTATAGACCCGAGGGACGTACGAGGGTTAAGTTGAAAATATTGTCATCGGAATTCCATAGCCATTGGAGGTAGTTGCTTATGGCTAGTCTGCGTACCTGGCGGTCCGATAGTGCAAACGGGTAATCCATTTGGTTCTTTTTTTCCTAGTTAATAGGAGGTTAATTTAATAGTTTGATGCATAAGGATTTAGCCGCTTGGATTTCAGGATTTAAGGTGTGTTATTGTTTTAGATGGGATATTGGTGGGTTCTTTGTTGGTTGCTGTCCAAGAGGCGTGGGGCGATAAGCGGGTAAAGGGTTTGGGTTTGAGTTTGGGTTTGAGTTTTGGTCGAGGGTTGTTCCTTTGGTAGGATTGCTGTTAATTCTTGTTCTGCAGTGGTTTCTTTCTCGACGTCTTTCTTTTTGGTGCATCGACCGAGTCTGATCAAATAGATCGCGGGTTCGATTCCCGGCCGATGCACCAAAAAGAAAGACGTTGTTACGTCGCAAAACAACTTCGAATCGCTGAACTACTCTTTATTACCGGTCATATTATACATGACAGAGATTTGCAAAAATGGGCTTTACAGGAGCAAAAAGATATCGGAAACGAAGATTTACGTTTTAAAGCTTCACATCAGTGGGTACATAATTTTAAAAAAGCTCATAGAATTGCGAGCAGAAAAATAAATAAATTCGTTACTAAAAAAACGCTTGAAGGTGCTGACTATTTACAGAGAAAAGCTGATGCTTTTGTAGCTGAAACTAAACAAGTAATTCAAGAGAAAGGTATAGAGAACGTTTTTAATTCAGATCAGAGTGGATTTCAATTAGAAATACATTCTGGACGGACTTTAGCAGTTGAAGGAGAACAACAAATTCAGTGTTTAGTACAGTCTGTTAGTTCAACGACCCACAGTTACACCATTCAGCCAATGGTATCAGGTGATGGAAAGCTCATGTCACCACTTTTTATTGTACTGAAGGAAAGAAGTGGTGAATTTGGACCTTTAGTAGAAGAGAGTTTATTTAGACCTCCTAACGTTTATATTATGGCTTCTACATCAGGAAAACTGACTTCAGGTATTAACAGCTGAATTTTATATTCGACACCATTTTGCATACATAATTAAAATTGCTTAAAATTCAACATATTTTCAGATCATTTTAAAACTTGGCTGAAAGATGTATATTTTCTAAATGTTGGAGCGTCAACCGTTTTGCTGGTTGATTCGTGGAGTGGACATTGCTCTGCTGTTGTACAGGAAGCAACTCCTCCAAATAAAGAAATCGCTTTAAAAATCATTCCGAAACGTACAACTGGTAAAATACAGCCATTTTTTTAGATGTATTTGGCTTTAGAATATGGAAGAATTATGTTAGACATTTTTCTGATAATGTGTAATACTCATGAATGAAGATTTAAATCTCCACTTAAGAAACAACATCATCAAACTCTAATCTTTGGTTATCAATCAGTTGTCTTCTCCACGATACATAAATTTATTCAAATATTCGTGGTTTAAAAGTGGCTATACTAATGAAAAACCAAATGATTTTGAGAACCCGGTTGACTATGGTTTTGGATATGACACTAATGTATACTGTGAAATAGAGGGCTGCTCTAATATTGCAATTGTTAGATGTTCATGGTGTAAAAAATCACTATGTCTTCAACATTTTTTCCATAATTATCATTACTGTTCAAATTATAAAAATTGATAATTGTCAAATTATTGTACATACGATCATACATTGAAAACAAAGAATATTAAATGTATTTATAACAACGTTAATAAATGATCATTTAATTCACCACTTAAATGACAGAATTAGCACGTAACAAAAAAAATACGCGTCTAATGTTTTTCGGTGCACTATGATATATCGCAGAATGAAGAAAATAAGAACTTTTTTATTAAAAATAAAATACATTTAATTTAGGGGTGGTTTACCCTTTCGAGGGGAAGTTTTTCGAAAAACCCCGAAATATGTCAACTTTAATTTCTTTTTTTCTTTATAATAGAATAATTGTTATCCAGATTTAATAAATTTGGTAACATCTGTGGCGAAAAAATTGTGGAAAAACTTAGTTTTACCCCTGCGAAAAATGAGGGATGCAACCACCGAGTGTAAAAGTACTTCACATGTCATCGTCTTTCGATAAGGAATAATATTAAATTTGTTTCGTTAAGAAATTCAATGCTGTTTTTGAGAAATCATAGAAAATTGGTTTTAGGGGATCAAGTTTAAGGGTGATTTTCACCCCTTAAATGACCGAATTAGCACGTAACAAAAAAAAATATGTGTCTAATGTTTTTTGATGTACTACAACATATCGCAGAATGAAGAAAATCGGTGAGGTACACCTCGAATACTCTCCTTGTGAGAACAATGACTTGGTTAAAATGATAAAACGCATTTGGTTAAACGAGTTTAGTTATTCCAACCAAAATGCTAGTAAGTTAAGGTTTCTCGAGCGGTACAGGGGCTTTTTCGCTGCTAAAAGTTAGTCTACTGAAGTACAGTACCATAACACTCTAAAGTATATTCTTCGTGCGATGTGGCAACAAAGTGACGTATAGTAGCTGTGTGTATCTGTGAGTTCAAAAATAGAGCCCAAAACATCTGGTGATGCATCTGTGACGTCATGCAACGTTGCCACATTAACTTATCAAAGGTTAAATTTATAAAGAATAATTAGTAAAAAAAATAACAGGCTTCTTAATGAACGTGAAAATTGGTATATTGTAGATGATTTTAGTTCATTAAACTTGCTATTCAAAAAAATTCCGAATTTTTTCACTATTTTTCTCAGAAATATCGCGGTTTGTTAGTTATAACCCATAAGAACACATATTATTTTGTTATTCAAAAATTTTTGTAACGAGCTTCCTAAAAGTCTTGAAAATTTAACTGAATTTTTTTTACTTCAATCTACCGAATGCAATCATTTTCAAGCATTTCTCACTATTTTTAGTATAACGCTCGAGAATCCTTAAACCAAATATTTAGTTATTCTGACTATATGTTTAGTAATTCTAATTACATGTCTAGTTATTCTAACTAAAAAATGATCAGTTTAATCAAATCGATGGAGGATCCATATATCACCAAACGGTTTGGTTGTGGTCTCTAGGATTTTGATTAAATTGATCAGGTTATTTTTCTCAGAGTAGAGGCTCGCGCCAAGAACTGACAGCGTAGCACCCGGTACGAGGCTCACAGAGAGGCTATCTTTACTTCGCGGATTGAGAGTTTAGTCGAAGACGCTGATTATTATCGATCAGAGTATTTACAACCTTGTTTGAAAACTTTTGGATTATGTCTGATGTACATTACAGCCAGAAAGGGAATGTTGAGAAATAATTAAAATTTATGATACGTTTCGGACACCAACCGAGTTGAAAATTCATATTAACATTTGAAACAATCATTTCAATATTCAAGGAAGTTTGCAACCTTTTTGCGATTTTTTCTTAAATGCTATTTTTAGAAAAGATAATGTTAAAAAAAATGACACCGTTGCGCATCTCCAAGCAGGTTGGTAATTGAGATTTCGATTCGGAATATTGTTTTCAACATTTCTGGAAGTTTTCAGAACTTTTGCATTCTTTTCCTTGAAGTTATTAGCAAAAACGACTTTTTTTTTGTTATTTCAACATGTTGCGGACCTCTGTCAAGGTTAACAATTGAGGTTATTAATTAAAAGTATGGTCACTATACAGGGTGACTGGTGCCGCGACGTATTCCTTCTTTCGAAGAGGTGTTAGTAGAGACAATTTGCAGTCGATTGAACCAGAATATGCATAATACTTGTTGATAGTTTTTGAGATATTTTAATTTTTGTGTTTTCTAAGAAATGGACTACCTTTTACTACTGATTGTAAAATAAAAAAAAGGATAATTTTTTTTGTAATTTTTTTTTCCTCTACCGTTAATACACACAGTAGTTCATGTTATGTAACAAAAATTATGTTAAATAGTTTGATATGATGAAAATACAGCAGCTAAAACCTGCAACGGTTGTTAGAAACTTTAATCCAATTGTAGATTCACCAGGATTTATTTCAAAAATTTGTTAATACATTAAACGTACAAATTATTTTAAAAACTTCTCTGCTTCATCACCTTTCGAATAAGGTATAAAGTTTTAGGAAATTTCCTGTTACTTCCAGGAATAACCCTATTCCCCCTTCCACCCTATCCCTATTCTATTAACCCTTCGTCACTCGCTAGAAACGTACGATCTTAGGGTGGTGCCAGACACGGCTACTTTTGCTGCGCAGGAGATTAAAATTACTGCACGCAACCAGGCTACAATGGCAAAGTTGTAGGTTGCATGGGTGTTCACACTTGCACCAGTGCAAGTTGCGCAGTTTTTCAATCTGCTGCGCAGCAAAAGTAGCCGTGTCTGACATCACCCTTAGGTGGTCGCATGGCGAGCGCTGAGCCGTCGTCCTAAACGGAGCATGCTGTTGCCACATTACCGGCTATTTTACACTGAACGGGAGACGAATGTAAGTGCGTCGTGACAACACTGTATCTCGAGCGTTTGTCGGAGAGCTACTCGCACTGGGCGGCTCGGCGCCGCTTTTCCGTTTGCTCGGAAAATTATCATTTTTTTTAGTTGTGCAAGTGTATTTTTTGAAAAATTATAGCCACGGGCCATTTCAGAAATGTTTAAAGGAAGCATTTATATTTTTTTTTCGAATTTTTCTAACAGTAAAAAATATACAAAATCACTTAAAATCTAAAAACGGCGGCGCCGCGCTCATATAGCGAGTGACGAAGGGTTAAAGTCTGACTGAATACAAATTCCAGATTAAATTAAATATAATTATATAATTTAGATTTTCAATAAAAGATATTTACAATGTTGCAAAAATATTGATATTAAAATTTTGCTGAAATATTGCGATTGATATATTACATTGCAAGATATTTATAATATTGCATAGATATTGCAAAAGATATATTGCAGTGCAAAGTACTTGCAAACATGTTGTTTACCATGGGACATGCGGTATATGTTTTAAATTGATTTAGCAATTGTTTATGTATTTACCTAGAAGAGAGAAATATAATAGTTTCATATATAATAAATAAACAGTATAGATAGTATTTAGTTATATGGATACAAGTACTGAAAATACTTTTTCCGACAAAGAAAATGCCTTCACTTTAAGTTCTTTCTTTCATCTTGGAACAAAATAGTCATATGTCTGCGTGCCACGTACTGAAAATGTTGCTTTTTGAAAATGAAATCATCTAACAGTCTTGCTTCTGCATTGTAATCCTCATTTTTAAGAAGTATTTCATATTTACATTCGAAACATTTTTTACGGCCTAATCAAAGAATTTTAAAGGCGTCTAATAGTACACGGAAATAGTACTTTTTAGAAGAAATATAAAGTTTTCAGATTACGTAAATTATGTTCGTAATGGGAGTAGGAATAAATCTCCAAAAAGTTCCCATGTGGCCGATATCCGCAACATCCCTTATTTTTCAAAAAACCACCGCCGGATGGTACATTGTGCCGGTTGTTCTCAATTTCCTCGTAAACTGTTGTTCAAACGTAAAAATGTTTAAAACCGAAAATGTTCGCCATTAAATTCTACACAAAAACTGTTCTATAAGCATTTTAGCTGATCCTCTCTGAATTTCCGCAAATAACGTTCAAAGTTATAGTCACGGAAATAGTACATTTTAAAAGAAATCATTTATAAAGTTTTCATATTATGTAAATTATGTTCCTATAATGGGAGTAGAAATAAATCCCCAGAAAGTTCCCATGTGGCCGATTTCCGCAACATCCCTTATATTGCAAAAAAAACACCCCCGGATGGTACATTGTGCCGGGTTTTCTCAATTTTCTCGTAAACTGTTGTTCAAACGTAAAAATGTATAACCAAACCAAAAATGTTCGTCATTAAATTTTACACAAACTGTTCTATAAGCATTTTAGCTAATCCTCTCTGAATTTCCGCAAATAACGTTCAAAGTTAGGTGTAGTTTTTAGCATGTAAAATGTGGCTTTAATTGTAGTGATTTTCATAGTTCTAGTGCTATAATATCGCCACATAAGTATTATCTAAATCAAATTTGAAAATTTGAAAGGGATTTTAGAGCATTATATCTATGCATTTTCTAATTTGAGCTCGTTTCCACACCACCCACGAGGTAGAGCTCCCGGCAAGTTATTTTTAAATGGTGTCCCCAATAGGCCTAATCTACTAACATGTCTTTTTTAATTCATTTGTTAGGTCCTCTTCATTTAATATCTTCTTAATATATATAAAATATCTCGTCAGGTGGTGCATTGAACCAACCCTGTCCATGGCAGTTGGAGCACATGTTTGAACAATATAATCCAAGTCTAAGACATGCACATCGCTTACCACAACCCTTTTTACAGCTGCACGATATAACTTTCAGAACAGAAATCGGAGCCGGCGCCACGGTAGTAACAACTGGTGATAAAATGTTGCCCGTTTTTTTCCAACCCCACTGCGTTGGCTGTATATCTTTTCCTCGCCAAGATTGAATTTGGTGAAATACCCGGTAAGAATGCTGTTTTAATGCTGCAGATGTTGTTGGCAATCTAGACAAAATTACGGCATGATTGGATTGGCCAACCAACTTATTAAAATAAATAAATCTGTAGTTATTCAAAGAAGTTTCTTTCCGTTCAGCTTTATATAACGCAAGTGTGAATTTCTCACCAGCACTTTCAATTTGCTCTTTCGTAGATTGAGAACTGCTGAAAATATAAACAACATCTTCCAAATCCTTTCTCTTGTTTAATATGTTTACGATTTGAGATTTGCCTTTTCCGAAAAACGTAAAAGTGGTATCACTACCACTAAACGCATGTGCAAAAAGAACAGTTTCTTTAATATTTTTACTAACGTTGGATGATTGCATATCAGAAGATCTAAAAATCCTTTTCTTTATATTTCCATGGGCTGGTTTCAAAAACGAAATATCCTTATCTTGAGGAGCAAGCGCAATATAAGAGAAAGAAGATCGACATCTTGACCAACTACAACCACAGTGTCGTGTTGATTTGATAGATCGATGGCGGTTGTAACGATTAGTAAGTCAGCATCGTCTAAAGCAGTAAGAGTATTAATATTCTCAGAATTTAGCCTCTCGACAAGTTGAGAAATTAAACGATCTTTGTTAGCTATATTACTTAACAATATCTTTTATTTATCGTGTATTGGTGTGTTTTCACTGAATGCAATTGTAGCCGAAGTGCGCTTCAGGAGTCGTTCTTGTCGTTCAAGACTCTTTGTAATAAGTTACATAGTGACCATAGTGTTTACGTATAAAGTTAACATAGGCCGAGTAAATGTCACGAAATGTACCCTGTTTTGGCCATGCCACACGGTGAATCAAATTACCACCATCCACTACAAATTCGCAATGATCGCTCAAGTCAGCAGTTCGTTCTGGAACTTTGTTAAAAATTTCGTACAAGGATGAAATAATAATAATAATAATACAAATTTTTAACACTGACTAAAATCCGTAAATAATCCACCGTAACGCATACCACAAGTTTGTGTCACAAGTGCGTTGACGCCTCGCTAAACTTGAGATATTTTAACGGCCTGCTAAAAACTATCCTTAACTTTAAACGTATTTTCGAGAATTCAGTAAGGATTAGCTAACATATTTATAGAACAGTTTTTATGTAGAATTTAATGGCAAACATTTATGGTTATGTACATTTTTTACGTTTGAACAACGGTTTACGAGAAAATTGAGAAAAACCGACATAATGTACGATCCGGGGGTTGTTTTTTGCAAAATAAGTGATGTTGCAGACACTGGACAATTGGGAACTTTGTAGGGTTTTGTTCCTGATCCCATTAGGAAAATGTATACGTAATATGAAAACTTTATAAATTATTTCTCCTATTCCATGTTTATACGTCTAATTTACGTGTACTATAAATGGAGTTTTGAATACTCAGCAGTCTAGCCCTTGCCGCTAATCTTTTTACTGTTCCGTCTAAATTATTGCAAGGCCCTTTTCTATGCGATATAGCAAAAAAGTGCCATTCAGCTAAAATCCCGAAATCTTTCTCGTGGTGACAAAGGTTGATAAAATTGTGTTATTTTTGTACTGCGCGCTAGCTCCTTCGGGGAAGTAAATCACTTTATATATATCGGGAAGTTTTTGCGAGAAATACCGAATGAGATGTCGTTGAAATAAATGGACAGCAATATATCACGCTTCAAACGTTCAGATATTGCGAGGTAATTTATGTTTCATTTCTCCATTTTCTTGGTAATAAATAACGAATGGATACACTGTCGTCTGATCATTATTCCCCATGGGTTATAAAAAATGTACCAAATGTAAATATGAAATACTTCTCAAATGAGGATTACAATATAGAAGCAAAAATGTTAGATAGTGGTTTTCAAGAAGCAAAACAAGCCATGGCACGCAATCATATCACAGTTTTATTCCAATATCAAAGAAAAAACTTAAAATGATGGCATTTTCTTTGTCGGAAATAGTATCTTACGTCATTAGGTGGAAATCCGAGGTTTTTTCAGACTGTGTTTCATTAGGTTGTCCTCGTCTCCCCACCATGCCTCGTGCTACGACCTAAACACAGTCTTAAAAATCCGAGGATTTCAGCCGAATGACATATAAGACTTCTTCTCACGAATGCCCATTTCTCAAAACAAAACAAACATAAGTATACACGGCTCATTTCACATTGCGTTCATCAGTTTGAAAAAAGGACCCACTTCGGACTAAGCAATCGCGCCAGTCTGAGTAAAGTGCTTTTAACAGCCTATGGACTCCCGGTCGGTATCACGTGGGAAAAACGCCATTTTACGGTTTAAAAATAGGCTGGAAAAGGCCTCGAAATGGGCATGAGCGAGGAAAAAGTATTTATTCATCAAAATAATCCCCTTCACTTTCAATTACCTTCAGCCATTTTTTAAGCAATTCACGGATGCCTTCCGCAAAGAAAGTTTCATCTTGCGAGATGAGGAAGTTATCGGCCCATTTTTGGACTTCTTCAAATGTTTTGAATCGTACATCATACAATTCGTTTTGCATTTTCCGAAACAAGTGAAAATCAGTTGGATTTAAAAAATCAGTGGTGAATACGCCGGGTGTGGTACAACTTCTCATCCAAGAGCCATTAATGTATCCTTGACCGATCAACCCACATGAGGCCTGGCTTTGTCATGGAGCAGTTTTACTGGACGTTTTCCTTTGCCAGTAAATCGACGCTTTTGGTCAATTTCTGCGTTCAATCGTATTAATTGTTTACGATAGCGATCAGCAGTAATTGTCTGGCCAGGTTTCAGAAGTTCATAATAGAGTACGCCTTTCACATCCCTCCATATACACAGCATAACTTTGTTACAGTGAATATTGCGCTTCGGCGTTGATGTCGTCAGCTTGCCGGGGGCGACCGAATGAAATCAGCGTTTCGGATTATCAAAATAAATCCACTTTTCATCGCTGGTCACAATTTTCCTCAAAAAAGACTTTCTTTGTTAGTTGTAAAGATTCAAACATATGTCAACACGGCTATTTTTATTAGCTTGAGTCAAAGAGTGTGGCACCCACTTTGTTCCTTTTCGAATCTTTCCTATTGTTTGAAAGCGATGGGAAATAGTTTGTTGAGTTACTCCTAGCTTTTCTGAAAGTTGTTTTTCCGACTGGCAAGAGTTTTCATCCAGCAACGCTTGCAGTTACTGGTCGTCCACCTTTACAGGGGCCCCGGTACGTTCACGGTCACTAACATCAAAATCACCATCTTTAAATCTTTTATACCAATACTCACATGTACTTTTAGATACAATGTCGTTCACAAGAACAGAACAGATCGATTCACATGGTTTCCTAGCACTTTTTCCTTGACGGAATTCATAGCGGATGCAGTATCTAATAAAGAGCTTATCGGTCTGTATGTTTTATTCACAGAATTTAAAGGTTATATCTGTGATTCCCTGATGTTTCGATACTACATAATAAGTGCCACCATATGAAGAGTCCAGGGAAAAAACCCCGCCATCGAGATTTTGGGATGAAACAAGCTCGAAATAATTTCTAAAGGATTTTGAGGCGTAGAATCCGATGATGCAATCGGATTTGGGAAATAACCCTGTCATTTCATCGTTAGGTATAGTTGAATATTAGCTGTACTGGCCCTGTTGCGCCCGGGTCAGGAAGGCGCACGAAGAAGCTAGTTCCTTCCTGAATGTTTTATGGCTTTTGTGTCTATTGCGGTCTTGCGATTTTTTCCGAAAGCTTCCGTTTTGCCTTTACTACCTGCTGACCGCGGTCGAATCCTCGCGTTACGTCTAGCACTTTTCGTTCAAGCGGGTATATAAGGGGCGCGGAATTCGGGGGCGAGTCAATCAGTTTTTAGTGTCCGCTCATAGTATCCAAGTGGCAAACAGTGCGTTATCCCTCTGCTAACCGAAGACACAACAGCCCCCCCCCCCCCCCAACGAAGCGGCGCGTGCGCTGCTCCTTATCTTACCACCTGTGTGATTCACAATTTCCACGCTCAGTGACAGTACTTCTATTGTTAACCTGCAAATTGAGTTTCGCGTTTAATTGTGGTGAAAATGGACAGTGATGATTCAAAGTTTAGTGATGGTGGTGATGAAAAGAAGCCTTCAACGACCAAGAAGCGAAAGAAAACGGGTAGCATAAAAGATGTTATGAAGGTATTGAGGGCAGAGAGCCATGAACTCGGGCCGGATTGTTGTTGCAAGAACCTTCGCCGTTTTGAAGCAGTTCCTGAGGATCCGCGCAAAAGAATCATTCGTGAATCCAATGGCCTGGAGAACGTCAATAAACAGAATTCGTATTAAAGTGGTCTTATTAGTGTTTTGCCGGTGAAACAGAGCGTAAAAAAAGAGGATCAAACTAAGTACAACACAGCTTCCTTTACCTACCGAGTTCGTGTACTAACAGATGATGTTGCCCGTGATGTGAGAGTGTGTTTGAAAGCTTTCATGAGTATGCATGGTATCTCGGAAGATAAGGTGAGGCAGATTAGAAAATCCCTTGTTGCAACGTGAAAATCACCTACGGATCAGCGTGGCAAGCACTCAAACAGACCCCACAAGCTAACAGAAGAAACTAAGGGAAAAATGCACACCTTTTTGAAGTCACTGAAAGGGAGAAAATCACACTACTCTCTGAAGAAAACGGAAAAAATATACCTACATGAAGAACTCAACGTTACAAAGATGCATACAATGTATACAGATCAGTAACCGGAAAAAAGTGTATCGTATGAATCCTTTCGTGAATTATTTTAAAAAAGAATTCAACTTCTCCTTTGGCTATCCTCGCAAGGATACGTGCAGTACGTGTGACTCCCTAAAGTTTGAGATTTTCATGTTGGTAATAAAAGACCCGTCCAGAACCGACCCCCAGTTGTTTGTGAAGGAGCGAGAAAAAGGAACTACATCTAAAGAAAAGTGAACGTTTCTATGAATTGAAGAGAAACTACCGAAAGAAGGATTTCAAGTCGTCAACTGTCGAAGCTATGGCCATGGATTTCCAAAAAAATTTGCCTTGCCCAAACATTACTACTACTGATGTCTACTACAGATGTCAACTAAACTTCATTAGTTTCAACATCCATGTCCTTTCAACTCAACAGATAGTTTTCTACACGTATGATGAGTCTATAGCAAAAAAAAGGAGCTGACGATGTTTGCTCTATGTTGCATCATTTCGTGTTTCGTCAGGACGGAGAAAATAAGGATCGGTCCGGTTTGGAAACCCGAGAGAGTCGAATACTCCTTGAGCGCACGTGGTTACAGAAAATCTTATGGAACTAGCTTTAGAAATACGCGTGGTTTACACTATTCGATAACTATTCGATGCGTACAGAATTAATTAATACACCGAAATGAAAAGAGCACACGCGGGAGCGCAACTACTCGGTACACGACTACTCCGGTGCACGTGTCGGACGGCAGTAGAGAGTGTAACGGAAAGCGCAATTACGCGACGCACGGCACTAATTCCGAAGTACGTTTCGGTCGGATGTAGCGAACACACAAGATTCCGTAAATGAGTGATGCACTGCGATTACGTTCGAGCACGTCCCGAGTCGAAATTTAAATTCTAATTTGAACCTCTGGATCCTCACTGAGGATCTCGAGGCTGAAAGTTGGTTTTCAAGATCCAGATGTCTGTGCAATGAAAACCTAATTTGAACCTAAACTTCGTGAATATTTCCACTCTTCGCAAGTTTAGGTTCAAATTAGGTTTTCATAACTCTCATTTGGACCTCATGGACCTCGCCTTGAGCTGTGGCGAAAAAAAATGGTGTCGCCATCAGTCGGTATACGTCCATAGGCCTGCCAACCCGCCTACCAGTGTCATTAGAGTTGGAAGTATACTCAAATTCTAATTTAAACCTGTTCGTGATCATTTGAGCACGATGATCACGAAATTAGAGTTATACCTACAACGCGGCAAACCAATACTTCAAAGAAATGAGGTTTTCCAGGTTCAGATTAGAGTTTAAATTTCGACTCGGGGTTGGTCGGAAATCGCGAGTACACGGGAAGAGAAGGATGCGAGCACGCGTTACGCGACGACTGTCCCGATGCACGGTTCGGACGCAAGAGAGGGAAAAATCTACGTGGCGCGAGACGAGCGAAGTGCCACGTAGGCCGACGTGAATCTAGCCAATGAATACGCTATCGGTCGCGCAGCTTTGGCGCGAACATTTCGTATGCAACATTTTGTCCCCAACAGTAAAGGAACTTACGATATTTTATGACTCATGCGGAGGGCAAAATAAAAATTTTACGTTTATAATGTTTTTGCACTATTTGGTAACCCAAAAAGGGAAATTGGAAACCATCAAGGTTATTTTCCCGATTCTAGGCCACTCTTACATGGAGTGCGACCGTGATATGAGTATTATCAAATAAAATTCATACACTCTGAAACTCCTGAGGAATGGAGAGATGTTTTCAGGAACGCCCGTGTAAAACCGACTCCTTTTCAAGTGGTGGATTGTGGCCAGAACCTCGATATTTTTCAAAATTGGATTGAACATCTGTCGTCCATTTATTTCAAAAAGTGTCCGCTCCCCACCAGACCAATAAGAATGCTCAAAATAAGTGCCACCAGCGAGAATTTAGTTTACTATAAAGCAACTTACTCTGGCCCGTACACAAGTTCTCCATTATTGAATCCACTGCCGCCTACGAAAACTCTGACTTCGAAAAAAAGAAAACAGGCACCTCCGAAGCCAGTCGCGGAACTGTAGAGATTATATGATGGGAAACTCCCTATTAAACCTGCCAAACTCAGAGATCTCGTTCACCTCTCACAATTTTTGGAAAAACCAGAAGCGAGGAGTTTTTACCAAAGCTTGAGGTCTGACGGACTTGAAGACGACGACGACGCCAACGATACGACGACCCTCTCATTGACGCTACAAACCCTGAAGAAGACGAGTGAATCCGCCAATATTTCAATGTCGGTGACTTTTTCTGTATTTTTGGAACATTATTATTTGTTTGCATTGGTAATAACCTTTTTTTTTTTGTGAATTTTGGGTAAATTTTGTAAACAAATTAGTGTAAAAATTGTGCAAAAGAAAATTGTTTCTGTAAATACATATTTAGTGGACATTTAACTACATTTTTGCATTCTTTAAAATCATTTCTCCTCCCCATTGTTTGGTTTAGGGGTAAAAGAGGGTTAAAATTCGCATTTTAAATTCGATGTTTTTATAAAATATCATCCAATATTTTGAAAAACGGTTATCTGGGAAACATATTGTGAATCTGCATAGTTGGAGATTCAAGTACTACATTTTTTGTATTTTTGAAATCATTTTTCTAGCCATTAGTTGGTAAACTTTAAAATTCATTTTCCTCTAAATCAGCTTTGAGCCGATGACGGGGTTTTCCCCCTGGACTCTTCATATCATATGTGAGCGGTAACTTTGAATTACTTTTATGACACGGAATGGAAATGCCCTAAAACTTATTTGTACACCTAATATTATAATTGAAATATCAAGTAAAAAAGATCCTTATTTATTCTGTACTGTCTTCTGCAGAGTCAACACGTCACGCATCCAAGCGGGAAAATGTAATTGCTTCATATACTGCTTTTCGTAGTTCCAATTTAAAACTTTGTGTATTTATAGAGAATTCATCGAGGAATACGATAGTATTTTTTCGGAGTTTTAGAGTGATGGGCTGATAGTGAAAATTAAAACAAAAAGTTATGAACAATAAGAATAGAATATAGGTATATATTTAAAATAATAAATACTTAACATAATATCACATTAAAGACAATTCTGGGATCTTTCAAATAAACGCACGATCGTCTGTCTAAGCTAAGATAAATAGTTTCGGAAATACAATCATTTAAAGACGAACACGCAAGGTGGTATTCTCGTGTATTCGAAAACTTTATTATTAGGGAACTTCGAAAGTACGGATCCCTAATTTTTTTTTAGTGAATATAGTCTGTATTTGGCATTTACCGGGCACTCAGTTCTTTTTTGACCATTTTACCCGAGCCACACTTGGGGCAACTCAGACAGAGAGGGGTCCCCTCCTCCGCCCTCAACCCCCGGTGAGCCCAGCGCCTCCATGCAGAAGCTCCTTAGCCCTCCCAGGTGTTTCAACCAGGGAGGGGGGGGGGGCCTTCTCTCTGTCCTCAATCACTGGGGAAGGGTGTCCTCCATGCAGAAGCCCCCCTCCCCACCCCGAGTACAGCCGGTCTTAGCTCGATCCCCGGATCCCGGAAAAATTATTTTTCCGCAAGCCGGGATTCGAACCCTAGACCTATCGCCCAAGCAGTCTTCGAGAGGCCAGCACTTTGACCACTCGACCACTGCCGGCGACTTTAGTGAATATGGAGTCTTTTTCTAATGTGTAGAATAAGGATAATAAATTTCGGAACAATAGAAAATGTGACAAAATTTTTATTAAAAAGCGTCCGGTTTAGTATGGAATGGGTCAGAGGGGCGGTTCGTGATACGCGGGCTGGGACACGGAAGGACGGGACCCGCGGACGGAGGCGGGAAAAAAAAGAAAAAGAAAACGAAACGCAGTCGATGACTATAAGAAAAACAAAGAAAGAAACTTTATTCGCAATATAACGAGGCGGCGGTCCCCGCACGACGCTCGTGACCGGGGAACGAGACTCAGGCCCGCCGCATATTGAGCCCAGCCCACGCACGGCACACGTACAGCGCACACCCAACCCATCTCGTCTACGTCCACGTTTTTATTCCCTTACCGCATATTGAACCCAGTACTGGCCCACACTAGCAGCTCGCAGCATGGCATCCCTCTTAAAACAAGCTCACGCTGCCCACGATCCAGGAAATCTGTGCGGTGAATACAAACCTCTCCACGCGTGGCTGGCGACAGCCTGGGCTAGCTCTGAGCTGGGTCCAATATGCGCCACTCCATTTGAAATCATGTCTTACAAAGTAACCCACGCGTGTGCTGTACGTGTGCCGTGCGTGGGCTGGGCTCAATATGCGGCGGGCCTCAACGCGGTCTCGGTGCCTCGTGCACCGCGCTACACGCTACTAGATTCGTCTACAAAGAAAAGGAAAAAAAATGCTCTTCGGCGATATGCGGGCGCGAAAACGGCACAACGTTGATACGCCGATGTCCGCGTACGACGAGACGCGAGAACGACACGCGTTAACGAGCAAACGTTACCCTAGAAGCCCTTGTGGTAGAACCCGCGATCGAGAAGACGCGGAATGAAGCACGCGTGCGCCCCTTCGACGGGAGTACGTGGCGGCGACGCGGAGGCGAATCGGAAGCCGGGCGCTACATCAAAGAAGGAAGCGTACCGATAGTGCCGTTGGTCGCGGTTTCCTCCTCGTTCGCTCGTCCGCCGTCACTGGTCGCAACTCGGTTTCCTCTCCGGGCGCGGGAAGGTCGTGGAAAGCTCGGAAGGAAGGATCCCTATCGGACTCTCGAAGCTCACTTCCGTTGACGTTGTCGGTCGGATCTTCTCTTCTTTCGCGTTTGGAACTCTCGTGCTACCGTACTCGTTAGCTGGTCGAAATCGAACTGAGCTCGTCGTCTCCTCTCCGTTGCTCTCGAACGAAGGGAAAGGGAGCAGCGTCGTCGTGTTGACACCTCGCGTTTCAAAGGTAGCCCCACGATAGCCGTTGGCCGCCGATCCGGGTGATAACGCGGATCCGTCCGGATTCGTCTCGCTCTTATCGACGCCGGGATCGCATGTCTTTTTGTGACGCGGAGCGATTTTCCACGTCACAAAATATTCTACAACATATACTGCACCAGCACACAAATTCTAGGAAGACGTATTTTGACGTGGAAAATTGTAAATTGTACAGTACTGAAACAGAGAGTTTGTAGTAGATTTTTTTCCACCAAGGAAATTTTACATCATTACTTTGTGTTTAATTATCTTCTACAAGTCTACAGTAGCTTTTGTTATATATCATTACAACTAATAAATAAATGCCATTTTAAACGTATTTTAGGTTCGCCTAGAGAGTATAGGAGCAGAGGATATCGTTGACGGAAACCCCAGGCTGATTCTCGGTTTGATATGGACCATTATTTTGCGATTCCAAATCCAAGAGATCGAGATTGATGTCGACGAAGAAAATGAGAGCAGCGAGAAGAAATCTGCCAAAGATGCACTACTGCTTTGGTGTCAAAGGAAGACTAATGGTTATCCCGGTGTTAATATACAAGATTTCACTGGTAAGTCATATAGTGGTCATTATACTGCAATATTGCGTATATACGTATAACGTACTTTGCTTATCGAGAGTAGAAAGCTGATACGCGATATCAAGGAAAAATTAAATCTATCGGAAAATTTGTTCAGTAAAAATTGATAAAAACGTGCGAAGCGAACCTTCTCCGTTGAAAACTGACAGAATCAATGTGATCATGGTCTCACAACTTTTCTATAGTAGGGCCTTAGGCCTACCGCAAATTGAGCCCAGTTCACGCACAGCACACGTGCAGCACATGCGTGCGTTACTTTATAAGACATGATTTGAAACGGAGTGACGCATATTGGACCCAGCTCAAAGCTAGCCCAGTCTGTCGCCAGCCAGGCGTGGGAAGGTTTGCATTCGCCGCACAGATTTCGTGGGTCATAGGCAGCGAGATCTGTTTTGAAAAGAAAAATATATGGCTGATACCATGCTGCGAGGTTCTAGCGTGGGCCAGTACTAGGTTCAATATGTGGTAAATGAATAAAAACGTGGACGTGGAAGAGATGGATTGGGCGTGGGCTGAACTTGAACCCAGCCCACGCACGGCACAAGTTCAGCCCATGCCTAACCCATCTCTTCCACGTCCACGTTTTTATTCATTTACCGCATATTGAACCCAGTAGTGGCCCACACTAGCACCTCGCGGCATAGCATCCCTCTGTGAAATCTTTCTAGATGTAGAATCTGATTCGGAAACCGAAGAAGTAGTTTTATTGTACTCGTTATCGAGAAAAAGAAAGAAAAGTAGAAATGCTTACTTAAATGCAACGAATACTCGGGGGGGAGTTTTTGTTAACTGAGGAAGTTCCAGACAACGTATGTAGTGGTTTTCTGACCGGTACGCTATTACAGAAAGCGTTCCGTTCGTACAGAAAGCGTACGAACGGAACATTCCGGGCCCCGTCAATCGAGCGACGGAACACCCATGCTGCCCACGATCCACGAAATTTGAGCGGCGAATACAAACCTTCCCACGCGTGGCTGGCAACACAGCTAGCTCTGAGCTGGGTCTAATATGCGCCACTCCGTTTTAAATCATGTCTTACAAAGTAATGCACGCGTGCGCTGCACATGTGCTGTGCGTGAACTGGGCTCAATTTGCGGTAGGCCTTGGCACCTCTGAGCAATGGCTCGCTCTCCTGATTTTCTGCCCCCACTCCAGTAAGATCAATGCGAGGAATTGCGAGTGGATGTAGAGAGCGTCGATGTATATGTATGCGTGCTTCCTGGCGCACGCGCATGGATGTCGTTGGTAAATTACTGACTAATTTGACTTACCGACGCACATCGACGCGCTCATACGGTCAACTATTCAGGCAGTAGCCACGTCTCCATGAGCTACCTCAGTAGTGGTACAGAACCCCAGAACACCGTGCCGAATACTTAGATCCTGCTGTACACTGAAAAAAAGAAACACAAAACGTGTGGCCACCACACGCGGAAGAAGTGAAACTTCGATATCAGTTTTTTTGAATTTGATTCCGGTCGTATTAGTTTTAATTGGCTCTATACAAGTCTTTTACAATGCTTCTTCGTAGAGCCAATTGAAACTAATACCACCTGAATGAAATTCAGAGAAACTGATATCGAAGTTTCACTTCTTTCGCGTGTGGCGGCCACACGTTTTGTGTTGAATTCAATGTGAATTTTTTTATGGGCACAAAATGTAGTGTAAGGAATATCATATTCACTGGATGTATTTTCACCGATATTGGATCCTCCAGGAACTTGAAAATCTGTTACATTCTCCAGGGTTTGGGACTGGTGTTAATCTGCATTAGCAGATATAGCAATATTTGATTGTGTTAATTTAATTCTCTCTCTCCATTTTCGACTTCGTTCTGCATCAGTTTTAGGTAGTGTCTTCGTCATTGTTTTCTTTACACGGTGCCTGTCATGAAACTCTTGCCCGTTCTTTTCCTGTTTTTGCCATAATAATTTTAATATAACACACACACGCGAAAGAATGTTCAGTGTTCATTGACGTTAACGAAATTGAAAGTTTATTTTACACGTTGCCTGTCACTGTACTCTTTTGACCGTTCTGTTGTTTTTTTTTTGCAACAATAATTATAAATTAATACACACACACACGCGCGCGCGCGCGAAAGAATGTATGGTAATGCATGGTGGTTACTCGAGAAAGATCACGACTCCGATCGCAGACTACATGAGCTCCGTATAGCCGGTCATTCGACGCGGTAAAATCCGGAAAACTGAAAATGTACAAACGAAATACAAACAACTCACAAGTAACTCTGCGGCCTCAAGTCTGGCTTCTCATATCATCTTACGGATACGCCCACAAAAGGATCCTAAACGCTAGATTTATGGTGAGACTAAACAGTCCTCTTACTGGAGGTGCGACACTGCGTCGTCTCATAATACGAACAATAGCATTCATCGCCCGAAGAAACCCTCTCGAGCAACACAAATCAGACCCCCTCTGTACAGTCTAAACAGCGATTGATTTTTGCTTCATTTTTCTTCAGTTTCAAATTAATAACTATAACATGTGCGATCAAGAGTAGATCTCCTCGAGGTCGTAAATCCCGAAGGCACTACTGCGTGACACGAATAGTGACCGAAAACGTACAGTGGTGGATTTAAACCGTATCGGTTAGTTGAGATGATTTAACACTGCACTCACAATATTACTGGTGATTATATTGGATTCAAAGAGATACAGTAATTCCGTGATGTAGCTGTGGTTTACAGTTAGATATACTGAGAGGTAGTTTGAGGGAAATGTGTGGGATTGCGAACGGATTCGTAACACCCATTCACCAAAACATACCGCCTGCCTCGCTGTTGCGATCGATGTACAGATGATATCTAGATTAGTGCGTTACTTAGGTTGCGATAATAGTGAGCCTCGCCGCGTGAGTGATAGTCCACGGCGGCCTGGCGCTCCAGCCTCGCAAAATCGACACATGGCTTGCCTGGCAAAGGCGATAGTCTACGTACGGTAGAGAGCGGTGGAATGGGGCAGGGTAGACAGCGGTGGAATGGGGCAGAGTTGAGAGTGGTGTATTGGGGCAAAGTCGAGAGCGCTGTGTAAGTGAGGCACGGTCGGAAGCGCTGGAGTGTGTGGGTTTCGTTACGGTCTCTCGTGTCGGCGCGCGCGATTTTGGTACCCTCAGCAAAGAAGTTTCACTTCAAAAGAGAGAGAGAGTACCGATTCTGTGTAGCAAACCAAAGTATAGCTAAGAATATTTCGCTATTACATCATTAAGCATCACCACGTGCGTAATACGTATCGCTATAGCACTGATATTGTACCCCTTTCACATGGAGTTTTCTAGCTGTTGCATTCTGAGGATGGCGCTGTAGTCACTTGAGGCTATATTACCGCTTCAGCAGCCAGAAGTCTGGTTATCGGAGCCACTCTTTTTTTTCACTATAATACATTTCGTTTCTTATGTCGGAATCTGTTCGCTCCACTGCTGCGCGAACGGTATCTTAGGCATCGGCTAGATCCACGGTACCAAGGGCCGGCGGCCTACGCGACTTTTGGCACGTTTGCCCCACTTATTTTTCCCCCTCCAGCGGAGAAAAATCAACCGGATTCTTGTACCGCGTGCTTGCGTCCGGCACTCTTGCTTCCGGTCAGTCACGCATAACATCTCTCGCTAGCTCTCAACTCGAGTCCGACACGTTCTCCGACATAATCGTGGTACATCGCATAACCCTCGCGTTCTACTGTACCCGATTCTACGTCGACTTGTGCTCCGGCACAATCGCTGTGCATCGCGTAACCTTTGCATTCCAGCGTACTCGATACTCGAGTCCGACACGTGCTCCGACATAATCTCTGCACATCGCATACCTTCGCGTCTCTAGTGTGCCCTCTTGCTTCCAAACCGTGTTACCGGACAGGCGCGCGTACTTGCTCATTCGATTGTTCACTTGTTCGACACGTGCTCCGGCACAACGCTGTACATCGCGTAACATTCGCGTTGCAGCGTGCTCGATACTCGAGCCCAACACGTGCTTCCCGAATAATTGTAGACCACACACGCTTTGTATAGATTAAATATATTCATACGAAAACTGCAGCTCGCCTCATGTTCCACCACCACCGTCCGACCCCACTACGTTCTAGCAATCTCCTTACCTCGCGCCGGAACATTTGGTCCTTTTCGAGCCAGATCGAGTAGTAAGTGAGTGAATATCATGCAAGTGAGTGTCTACAAGTGAGTGTCCACTTCGGCATGTCGATCGAGCAGGTCGCTGCTAGGCAAGAGCAGCTATTAGTCCGTATCGCTCGTGTATATGAGAACTTACTAAAGATCGGCCGTAATAACATCACCGCGGAAGTTATCTGCGTACGTCTCGAAAGATTTGAGGCCAACTGGAGCAAATTCATGGATGGTGACCGGGAGATGTCCTTCGTGTCACCAGTGCAACGCGCAGACCACGGATAACTTCACCGAGGACGTATACACGTCGGCGGAGAAAGCCTACACGGACAACAAGTCTCGGATGACGGAGATGCTGACCGAGCTCGAGGTCGCGCCGGCTCCAGATACATCTCAGCGAGTCGAGGGACGCGTTCGAGAACTTGTAGCTGTAGGCCCAACGGCTACCTCCGCTCCGGAACCCGCACCCGCGAGGATCCATGCTTCCAGACCGAGGTCCCACCACGTGGCCAGTCAGAATCCACGGAAGCGGTGCGCCCAGTGCAAGGGCAACCGCTTCATCCTGTTCTGCTACATGTTTCGGGGTAAACCTGTGTCTCGGCGCCAGCTGAGTTGCCCGTCGGTCAAGCGTTGCCAGACCTGTTCTGGCAACCATCACTCGCTGCTCCACGAGGGACCGGCCGAGCCCACTTCGCAGACGTCGGCACCGGGGTCGCCCGCTACTACGTCCACCACGGCTATGACGTCTAGCCAAGCGTTGGCGCACTTGACCCGTCCTTTACTGCCCGAAGTTTGCAGACTACTCGCAACCGCTCGAATCCGATCGTGCTCAAGGGATGATCGCTCCGTGGTGATCCGAACACTGCTCGACGTGGATTCCGAAGTGAGCTTTACTTCGGAAACCGTGGCTCAACCGCTACGAGCCGTACGTCACCCGATGCAGCTGGATTCGATGATCTCAGCCGCCGATCAACGACCGCTCTAAGATCTGGTACTGTCACGGCTTCCGACGTACCAACCCAACGTACTAGACACTTTAAGCAAACCCTAAAATTTTCTCCGTATCCCTATCCATATCCGTAAACTTATCGACTTACGTTGGCCACAAAAGCAAGCATCGATCGACCCATACGTATGCGAAATCGAAAGCAATGAAACGTCAGACTTTCTAAACTCAAAAAACTGGGATAAAATCAAATAACTTAGTTATTAGACAGTGTTTTAATTTTTTTGAAATACTCAATCCAGTAATTGGACAGTCAAGAATCAATAAGCCAGGTCTCTCGAAAGTTACCAGTCTAGTTGCATACGCGACAGGATACGTGTTCGGATAGGGATACGATGCGACGGTAGGCCCGTAACGATACGGGTAACGTAACGCATCGGGACCACCGTATCTATTCTGCACATGCGCAGACTGATGCGTATACGGATACGTTTAAAATTTAGGACATGCTTAAAGTGTCTACTGGCGTTAGAGCAGGACCGGATACGTCTGCAGGGGTTGGCACTGGCCAATCCCAACACTGGTTTTTCGTCAAGTATAGGTGCAGTGTTGGAGACTGACATCCACGCCAATATCATTCTCGGTGAGGTCCGACGCGGTAAGCCAGGGACTACAGTGGCTTAATCCACCCGACTAGATTGGATCCCCCTCAGAACTGTTGCTGGAGGTGCAGCCATTAGCCCGAGCGAAATCTACTCGGTCCACCGCGCTAGCGCGCACATCTCGAAGGAGCGTCGGCAATTCCGGGAACTTGAGGGGGTACCTAGGAAAATCGCACCTTGAGGTCAGGAGGAGACTGCTTGCGATGCTTACTTCGCATCGACCCGTACTCGCGGGCTCGACGGCTGCTTTAACGTCCGACTGTCTCTCCAATCTTCATCAGCTCAGACGGCGCTCGGTTACTCCGAGGCCACCGATCTAAACTACTACTTTCGACTTGAGAGACGGCTGGCGAAGGATCCTACCCTCGCAGACTCACACCAGCTCGACGGTCGCTTTATCGTCTAGCTGCCGCTGCGACCTTCACCATTTCAGGTGGCGCTCAGTTACTCCGAGGCCAATGCTCCAACCCGCTACTCTCAGCTCGAGAGACGCTCGGCGAGGGATGCTATATCTAAGATGGCCTCGTCGACTCAATATCTAGGATGTCGCTCGGCGACTACGAAGCCACCGCTCCAGATTGCTACTCTCAGCTCGAGAGACGCCTGGCAAGGGACTCTTCACAGACTCATACCACCGTGTGATTGGTTACCACACGCTGACGTTCGAGGAGCTGTCCACACTGCCAGCCCAGATTGAAGCATACCTAAACTCTAGGCCGCTCCATTGACTGACGGAGGACCCGAACGATCTGGACGTTTTGACACCGGGCCACTTCCTGGTCGGAGTGACCATCATCAGCCCACCGGAGCCTCGTCTACGATACGCCTAACGTAGGACGATTAACTCGATGGCAGCTGATGCACTCGGAAGTATCCCGCCAACGAAGTGGTCACTGGCCGGGACTATGGACCTGCCATCCAGGACCGGACGGCTTCGTTCGGGTCGCCATCATCCGCATGTCCAATAATACCCCTACAAGGCCACTGTAGACGGCTACCTGCGTATCGACCCAGGAAGGCAGCTTCCTACTTTCGACGGACCGTCGAAGGCGGGCGGAATGTTCGCGCTAATGCTGCGCGAACGGTATCTTAGGCATCGGCTGGAATCACGGTACCGAGGGCCGGCGGCCTACATGACTTTTCGCACGTTTGCCTCACTTAGTTTTCCCCTCCAGCGGAGAACATTCAACCGGATTCTCGTCCCGCGTGCTTGCGTTCGGCACTCTTGCTTCCGGTCAGTCACGCGTAACATCTCTCGCTAGCTCTCAACTCGAGTCCGACACGTGCTCCGACATAATCGCGGTACATCGCGTAACCCTCGCGTTCTACTGTACCCGATTCTACGTCGACTCGTGCTTCAGCACAATCGCTGTGCATCGCGTAACCTTCGCATTCCAGCGTACTCGATACTCGAGTCCGACACGTGCTCCGACATAATCTCTGCACATCGCGTACCTTCGCGTCTCTAGTGTGCCCTCTTGCTACCGAACCATGCTACCGGACAGGCGCGCGTACTTGCTCATTCGATTGTTCACTCGTTCGACACGTGCTCCGGCATAACGTTGTGCATCGCGTAACATTCGCGTTCCAGCGTGCTCAATACCCGAGCCCGACACGTGCTTCCCGAATAATTGTAGACCACACACGCTTTGTATAGATTAAATATATTCATACGAAAACTGCAGCTCGCCTCGTGTTCCACCACCACCGTTCGATCCCACTACGTTCCAGCGATCTCCTTACCTCGCGCCGGAACAGAATCCATCAGTCTTTCTCAATAGAGTCACTAATATTGATTACTTAGCAATTATCTACTTTTAATAGACAACGGAATGTTATATGTTGCACAACTGTTCCGATACTTTTCGTTTTCTACCACCATTTACTAGTACTTTTCTGTATCTCCAGAACTAATGGTCTCTGTGGTATACATTTAAATTACTCTCGAATAACTTACTCTGGTGAAAAAAATTTCTTAAATTTTTTTACGTAAACTTTCAAAAAAACTATAACTAAGTAGGCGGCAAGACTACTGCTTTCTGTAGTAGAATTACCCTAAAAGTACGACTATTAATAAGAAAGTGCGAGATTTGGAGCAGGCGTGTAGATTTTTGGAAATCTTAACGTGGTTCTGACAATAACTTATTACGAAAATTTACATCAACGTGAATAACTAACTACAATAATTTACGTTGAGAATTACAACTGCTTAATAGAAAGTGTGACATTTAGCTAATAGTTATTTTCGTTATTAGGGCGTGAAGCGCTGTTTCTAACGAGAGTGAAGTTTGCCGCACGAGCGAAGCGAGTACGGCAATCACACTCGTTAGAACGGCGCGAAACAACCGAATAACGAATTCTATTTTTTGTCACTAAGTGTCAAACACGAGATTGACGATTTCACGCACTGCGCAGGTTATTTCACGCACCGCGCAACTTTTCACGAATTGGTGTGTGAAAGATGATTTCACATGCGTCGAGGACGCCCATGAAACCGAGTATTTGACACTGAGTGACAAAAACGTTTTTTCTGTACTCCTGAAAAGTACTCTACTTACGTTGTCTGATACTGTTCTTCAACTGAAACTGTTATTTGATTGGTCGATTGAATAACTCAACAATATTACACATATACATAGTGAAACAAAGTAATGCTTTCAATTAGTTACTACAGATATGTATATTCGTAGAAGAAGTAAAGGCAATTCTGAGTCAGTATAAAATTTTCAGCAGTATACATTGATTTGAGGGGTATATATGCAAAAGCCGCCAAGTCACATTTTTGTGAAATCCGAGTCAGACGCGGGAATTTGTTCCTTATAAGTATGTGCAGTTACAAGCGTATTTTCTACCTTATATTATTAACGGTTTAAGGTGGAATTTGCACCTAAATTATGTTCGACCTTATGCACGTCTCTCTATTATATAAAATAGTTTTCGAATAAATGCGCGGACAAAACTGTGTCGCCAAAAACTCCGGCGACTTCGAACCGGATGCGCGAAGCATGGACGGTTGTTGGAGGAGGAGGAGGAGAAGGACGAGGACGAGGATGATGAGGACGAGGACGAGGACAAGGACGACGACGAGGACGACGACGAGGACGACGACGACGAGAACGACGATGATGAGGACGAAGATGGCGATGATGAGGACAGCGACGACAACGATGAAGACGAGGACGACGACGATGAGGGCGACAACGATGAGAACGACGACGACGAGGACGAGGACGACGATGATAAGGACGGCGATGAGGACGATGATGAGGAGGACGGCGACCACGAGGACAACGACAACGAGGACAACGACGACGAGGACGGCGACGACGTATTGAATGAAGAAGACAGCAACGACGTGATGCTGCTGCAAAAGCTTGGGGGTTGACGAACGAAGCGAGTAGGGGGCGGAGCCCCCTAGTTCTTATAAAGAACAAACTCCCGTATCCAACTCATTGGACTTCATAACAATGTGACTATGTGACTTGGCGGCTTTTGCATCTATACCCCTCATTTAAAAAAATGTAGTATGTTGCATTTTCTACAAATATTTAATATGAACTGTACTTTATCTCACTTGGTTGAAATCAATCAATTTCTTTTAGAAAATTGACACCTTTTGAAACTGGATAAATATAGATTTAAATAATTGTAGAAAGTTATCATTTCTACAAACATTTCTACAAAAATCGATCATTTTTCGTAGGAAATCGTATTTTTTTTTACCACAAATTACAAAACGCTACGTTTGCATTTTTTAAAGGGTGAACCATTTGTTAAAAGTTGTGATTCATCATTAAAAATTATAGTTTTTATGATCAACTAAAACTTAATACATCCCTCATATGCACGACAAATTAGCTAGGGAATTTTGGTGTGAGACCTGCGCCGTTCATTTTATCCTGGTTGGTTTCTTTCGCTTTGACATGATGTCATACGTGTACCTATAACGGCCTCGGCCGAATATAATTACTCCCTATTAGCTGGCGCTAAAATCAGTCGAAGTGACATGAACGATGCAGGCCACACACCAATACTCCCTGGGAAATTTAACGTGCTGTATAAAATTGTTGAAGGTTAGCTAATCTTGTAAATAATTTTTAAAATAAATTATGACTTACTATAAATTTTATAAAGTTGTAGTAGGTAGTTCATATTTTGTTATAGAAATGTATAAACTGCAGTAGAATTGCACAAAATTAGTTATAGAACTTTTTTCTTCCAGGGTATAATACGAACAATGAATTAAGGATTTTCTATTATCTAATATCTATTATCTATTACACACAGAGGTGTTCCGCTCAGGATAATCATGGCGGGTGTGGCCTAAATCGCCCATACTTGTCCCACCTACCAATAATGGATTGACGGCATAAGTATTGACTGACAACTAAGTTCTGACTGTCAGTTAATACTTATGCTGTTAATCTATCATTGATCGGCAGGATAAATATAGACGAAATAAGCCGCACCCGCCATGACTATCCTGAGCGGAACACCCTGTATAAAATGGAATCGACTTCGTTGCACATAGGAAACTTAATGTGGATGGAATGTAAATTGAACGCAAGCCTAGGTAAAGGTATGAGTCAATATTATTGTTCTATCACAGAAGCTAAATTTTATTAAATATCTATTTAACTGAAAATTTGATGTTAAATTGAACATAAACTAGTAACAGAGTACGCGCTTCGTGCACACTTTTCATCAACTTGTCATTACTTAATTACATAGATTTCTATACTTTGACAATAATTGGCAAACATCATTCGCTCACGCTTTCAAGATTCAAGATTCGAAATTGCGAATTTAACTAACAAAATTCACGGAAAATTGAAATTCGTTGTGACATTTCATTTGATTAGTAAAAAATTTCACTTACACTGAGATAAATTTATAGGTCGCACAGCGATAAGTATGTGTAGCTATGATAACTATACATTAACCTTTTAACGGCGGGGAAATTTCAGTTAAAATCGACCTCTTATTAAATGTGAAATTCATAAATAAAATCAATGAATTTCCTATGTGGAGGTCCCGACCTGACTGCTGGTCGATATACCGACCATCCCCGCCAGCAAGGCAAAGTCCAATGAAAAAAATTTGGTGAGGAATATTCTCCAATCCAAGATGGCGAATGCAATATAGCGGATGATGAATTCCAGAAATTTTTAGAATTTGAAGATAATGGCCTGAAACTTGTTACTCGGGGGTTTTCGGGGTCACTCATTACGATACTGATGTCCAAATCGGTCTAATCTCAAAACCAAGATGGCGAATGCAATATGGCGGATGATGAATTCCACAAGTTTATCAAAATTTGAAGATTATTGCCCAAAAGTTGTTACTCGGGGGGTTTTCGGGGTTGCTCATTACGATGCTGATGTCCAAATCGGTCTATTCTAAAATCCAAGATGGCGGATCAATGTGGCGGATGATGAATTCCAGAAATATATCAAAATTTTAAGATTATTGTCCAAAATTTTTTACTCGATGGTTTTCAGGGTCGCTGATTTTTTTCGTATTCAGCGCATCACAAAAAGTGGGCATACCAACTTTGAGACCAAAATAGTAACAACAACAAAACAGTCACTTTGGATTCGGGAATCTTAGATTTGAGATAGACCGATTTGGACATCAGCATCGTAATGAGTAACCCCGAAAACCCTCGAGTAACAACTTTTGGGCAATAATCTTCAAATTTTAATAAACTTGTGGAATTCATAATCCGCCATCCTGGATTTGAGAATAGACCGATTTGGACACCAGCATCGTTTTCGTGAACCCGAAAACACCAAAGTAACAAGTTTTGGACCATTATATTTAAATTTTGATAAATTTCTGGAATTCATCATCCGCCATATTGGATCTGACATCGTGGATTCAAGGTCATTCATGGCTAAATATGTTTTCAGAAATTTTCACACTATTTTTCCCGTTTGAACGCTTGAATTATTGCTGAAAGAACATTCAATATTAATCGTCCCATGGCTGGTCGATATGTCGACCACCCCCGCCGTTAAAAGGTTAAAAGGTTAAGGCTAAATGAGGTTAACTAGACAGTATAAGCGATATAGTAATACCAAATAGTAATAAGAGCAATATGTTTAGCTGAAGTAACTATACGTGCCTACCCGACTGACAAAATTCATCGGCTCTATGTAGGGGCAACATCGGCCTTCCGAGGTGGCAATATAGGCCGACCGAGCTGCAGCCTGCATAGTGCCTATATAGGAAGTGTAACGCTCGTCTATAAAGTGGCTATATAGGCCATGCAATGTAGAGCCTATGTAGGTCACACTATTTACAGACTATATAGGCCATGCAACGTACAGCCTATGTAGGCCATGCGATATACAGCCTATGTAGGTCACACTATTTACAGACTATATAGGCCATGCAATGTACAGCCTATATAGGCCGTACGCTTTGCAGACTATATGGGCCACACGATTTACAGACTATGTAGGCCATGCAATGTACAGCCTATATAAGCCTTACCATTTGCAGACTATATAGGCCACGTGATATTCAGGCTATATAGGGTATTTAATTTGCGAACGATATAGGCCTCATGATATTCAGGCTACATAGACCAGCAAGCTAGAGTCTGTATAGGCCTACGTAGCAAGAGTACAACACTCGCAATGGAGGCTATTCACGCCGTATGATGTACCACCTACATAAGCCAATTGAGTGATTCAGAGATTATACAGACCAAGTAATTCACGGACTATATCACAGGCCAAACATTGCCGAAACAATTAAAGTCAAATGGTAAGAATAATTAAGATAAAATCAATCAAATGCATAGAACATCAATTTTTATTGCACAGAGAAATATCGAATTTCCATATAGAGAACAGCATAATTATATTAAAATTCATGAATCACTTATTATGATTAATTAACAACTGAACCGAAAAAAAAACATGTTGATTGGATTCGATACTAATGAATATATGTGCTTTGAATCCATTTTTCAGTGTTAAAATTTTGTTATTGTTGTTAAAATATGTCTTTATAGTTGTTGTATGATTAATTTTCCGAAACTTGATTTTTCCCCGTTGGACTCTTTTTCGCTTTGGCCGCTTTTTCTCGTCGTCGTTGTACTCGACCATCACCCCAGTCGTACGCGTTGGTCAAAACGTAGCCCAGGGCTGTCTCATACTCTTTCTTCGTCATCTTCTGTTCGGGCTTCATCGAAGACAAGAAATCTTTCAAAGTAACTGTAATTTCAATAATAATAATATTAATTATTATCATAATTATTATTATTAATAATATTACTAATTTCTTTATGATTTTACCTTCTATCAACCGGGAAGTGTTGGTATGAGTAAATGTGTCTTTGTTCTCCTTAGGCTTGACCGCGGTGAACTTCATGGCAATTTCCCGAGTCATCAAACTCATCAAAACGGTTTTGATGTTTTTCTTCAATTTTTCCCCATCATCAAAAATGTATCTCCAAATTTCTTTCTGCAAAAACAAGAAAAATTATCAGGAAAATTTCAAAATCACTTTAAATTTCCGCTAGAAATCGCAAATATATCTTTTTAAAACTCTTAAAATCCCCAAAACCAAAAAACTCCTTCCCTAAAATACTGAGAAAACCTCGTACTTATATCTGTGGCTTACCTGTAGTGAATGTAACGAACAGTTACGAATTACCTTGATGATGATGAATAAGTGTAAGGTACGGTCGGCGCGGTAGACTCGACGGCCGCACGATGAGCAATCCTCGAAGACTCTAACCACGGTCCGAGATCCTCGCCGGTTGTCGATCGAATGCCTTCCTTCGATTGCTTCGAGGAGCATGAGTCCTCCTTGCTCCTTTGTCCTGGGCCTGCGTTGGAAAGCCCCGTTGCCTTGACGTCACTGTGGGGGAAACTGCCCGCTTCAACCTGGCATCGTGGATCGCCCTTGCTTGGCGCGTCCACTCCTAATAGTCCAGTAAAATTTCCGTTTAAATCGAAAATTGTAACGTAATGGTGAAAAGTTGATAATAAATCAATATCATCGCATAAATCTCCCTCAAGTTAAGTGTTAACTCTCAAGTCGAGGGAAATTTTCATGGGAGAAATGATAATTTCATGGATTACTATTGTTAATTTTTGGAAATATTACTATAGAATTAACGCGCGCGCGCGATCTTCTTATAAAAAATTATGATATTTCTCGTTTTCGAGATTTAGGTTAGGTTTCCAATATTCAATCAACTATAATATCCATTAGAAAGTATACAAAATTCAATCAAATGAGGAACAATCATTTCTTCATAAAAAGTTAAAGTACTTCAATAAAACGCGTACTAAAATGATTATAAAATGTTAAATTACGTACGATTTTTATGTAATACTAACCAGAGTCCCCTTCTTCCAACACTGCAGCATTCCGTACTTGTTCCCACTTTTTCAGAGCACGCTTTTTACATCGATGCTTTTGAACACGTTCTCGGATCAATGTCCGTTTCCGATCCATAGTAAACTTTAGAGTTCAATGCCGAAGCCCACGAGAGTACTGGGTGCAAGAATTGTCCCCTCGATCTTATATTATAGTATATATGACCGACGCGACATCTTTTGTATATATATTTTGTGGTGAATGCCCTTCTATATAGGCTGGCCGTCACAGAACTGACATCGCTCACATGTAGTGTGGCCTATATAGGTCGACAATCGCAAAACCAACATCGTTCGTATAAAGAATAACCTATAAAAGCCGGATATTGTGGAACCAATATCTTCCCTACATAGGATGTGGCCTATATAGGCTGACCGTCACAGGCCTAACATCGCCTACATGTAGTGTGGCCTATATAGATTGACAATCGCAACACCGACATCGCCCCTATACAGGATAACCTATAAAAGCCGGATATTGTGAAACCAATACCGCCCCTACATAGGATGTGGCCTATATAGGCTGACCGTCACAGGCCTAACATCGCTCGCATGTAGTGTGGCCCATATAGGTGAAATCGCAACACCGACATCGCCCCTATACAGGATAACCTCTAAAAGCCGGATATTGTGAAACCAATACCGCCCCTACATAGGATATGGCCTATATAGGCTGACCGTCACAGGCCTAACATCGCTCGCATGTAGTGTGGCCCATATAGGTTGACAATCGCAAAACCAACATTGCCCCTATAAAGGATAACCTATAACAGCCGGATATTGTAAAATCAATATCGCTCCTATGTAGGATTTGGCCTTCATAGGATGACTTTCGCAAAACTAAGATTGCCCTTATATAGAATGGCCTATGTAGGCCAGATATTGCCAAACCAATATCGCCCCTACGTAGGAAGTGACCTTTATAGGCTGTCCGTCATAGGACCAATATCGCTTGTATGTAGGTGACGTATATGTAGGTTGACCGTTCCCAAACCAACATTGCCCTCATAATGGAAAACCTACATAGGCTGGCCGGTACAAAACCAATATCGTGCCTACATAGAATCTTTATTGGCCGAGAAATCTTGTCACTCGGGTATGTATATCTGGAATAACTATAAGTATAGTTGAAATAGAAATACGTATTACTAAAGTTAACTAGAACTTATTTTTATATTAATAAACTACTAGCATTGACGTACAACCTATAACATTTCTCTCAGTGTATACTTAGCGTCAATGATTCTGATCGACATGCTTTCGGTGACTGTACTTTTATTGGGTCGACCGTAGTTGAAAGACTCAAGTGAATCTTACAATTGAAGAGTGTAACTTCTAATTAGTCTATGTGCCATATTTGCAAAAATATATACTTTGCTTGAAAACGGTCGTAAGTGCAAACCCCAATGCATCTGAAAAGGGTCTATGTGCAAAAGCATACGTAGAGGCTTAAAACTAAAAAAATCTACAAGACATGCTCCACTATATTCTTTTGAAGCATCTGCCTGCTTTTGCCGATTTTCTCAACTTTAGCTTTTTGGCACTTAGACTAATTAGAAGTTACACTCTTCAATTATTGCTTTACCATGAAGATTAAATTTGATTGGTGCTTCATAGCAAAACAAGAAGATCCGCTCGTATCCCTTAGCTACGGTCGACTCGATAAAAAAACCGTCATCCAAAGCAGGTCGATCAGAATCATTAATGGTAGATATACGCGTCGAAAATGACTTTTTCGTCACTCAGTGCGTAAAACTCGGTTTCACGGGCGTCCTCAACCCCGTCAACCTCGTATTTGACACTTAGTGACAAAAAATAGAATTCGTTATAAGGGCGTTTCGCGTCGTTTTAACTCGTGCGGAAAACTTCACACTCGTTAAAAACGGCGCTTCACGCCCTTATAACGAAAATATCTATTCACGCTTTTCAGATTCGAGATTGCGAATATTGATATGAAATCGGCTAATAAAATTCACGGAAAAGTGACTTCAATTTTCGTGAATATTAGCCAATGAGAAAGTCGAAAAGTCTTACGTGACATATCCTTTTTACAAATAGATTGTATTTCCCAACAATTTAGTTGACAAATTTGTATTCATTTATCGAAAAATATCTGTATCCAAGATTTACATAACATTTATATTGATAATTGAGGGGATGAGAAGCCAAGGGGTCCATGTAGAAAAACAAGTTTCTAAAAGTATCTAGTAAGTATCAAAAAATTTCTGATGCATTAGTATATTCAAGAGTGTGGAAGCGTAAAACCGGCTAACCCGAGTCGAAATTTAAACTCTAATCTGAACCTGGAAAACTTCATTTCTTTGAAGTATTGGTTTGCCGCTGTAGGTGTAACTCTAATTTCGTGATCATCGTGCTCAGATGATCACGAACAGGTTTAAATTAGAATTTGAGTACACTTCCAACTCTAATGTCGACCTGCTGGACTTCAGACAAAATTGAAACTCTATTTCCACCGCGTGGGGCATATACTACCCATACTTTTACAATTAAATAAACTCATTTTTGACGTACGCCTTACAATTTTTCAATAGTACAAAGCCATAATTAGCAAGAAAAAAAGGTATACATTTTAATATGCATTAGACAACAAAGCAATGAATAACTTTTTTATTGTTATCATTATTAATAACAATAAAAAGTTAAATTTATCATTAACGCCTATATTTGACTCTACAATAAATTTTTAAAGAATTCTTCGTTTTTCAATGAGAATTCCAAGTGGCCTGAACGGAAAATTCAACGGGGGTCGTATACGTCTCACGCGGGCATGGAACGTTTAAACGGCGTGCAAATATAGTCCAGTAAAATTTCAGTTTAAATCGAAAATTGAGACATACGGGCGAAAACTTGGGAAAAGGTGTGTTTTGATGTTATTAATCGAGGGAACATATTAAAAGAAAAATCACCAACCGGGTACGGCTGTAAAAAATTATTTATTGTTGAAAAAATCGATTCTTCGCTAATATTTTGAAAACTACGTGACATATTGAAAAATAGTTAAGACAAAAGTTGTAGATAATAAAATTATCTACAAAAAAGCTATTACACTTTTTATCCTATCTTCAACGCTTAAGAAGCTAGGACCTCCAGATGAGTTGAAATGTTCAAATATTCATAACAAATCCAAAAATTAAGATTTTTGCAATTTTCTTTTTTGTAAAACGTTTAGAAAAATCTCATCATTTTTCCTAACGAAACCAAATGTTGATTTTCATTGTTGTTTACACATGATTGATTTTTAAAGTTTTAAATGCTTGAGTTTACATAGAAATTTGCAATTAAAAAAAAATTTTAATTATACCATCGTTTATTTTGGATTATTTCTGAAGAAAAAGATAAATAGCAATTCAACGTATCTCGCCTGGTTTGCAAGATATGCTAAATTGAAAAGGAGGGAGATTTATGCGATGATCACCACTGACTACGCAAACTGTGGCAAACATATATAGTGTCGCACCGCTCTCACTCACGTCGCCCTGACGTTTGTGTGCGCGCGCTGCTGCAGTTGGCTGCGAGTGTCAGTGAGACTGAGGGATGCTCTCGGCCTTCCGGACCTTGCAGGGGTTTCGTAGCATCCCGACCATGAATACCTCGCCAACCTAGTAGCCCAGGCAGTATGCATTATCTTATTTCCATTAGCGTATTTCCAACGCCTCCTAGGTAAACGGTTCTACTTTTGGTTGATCAACGAAATTGATTCAATTTCATTGAACAGTGCTTTGAGAAACAAATTTTTGAAAATCGTGTCGCGCGCGCGTTCCAAGTGTCTGGAATTGGCGTACATTATATCACCAATGCTTCGATAGCGCAACGGTCAAGTTGCCGGGCTGGGAGTCTCGATGTCGTGGGTTCAAATCTTGTTGTTTTTTTTCTTTTTTTCTTTATTAACTCTTTTTTTCATTTCATTGCAATCACTTCTTGTTATTAAAAAGTGGTTTACATTACCGAATAAAATAATAGTTTCAATGTTTTTCATAGTTTCACATTATTTTCTTCCTTATTGAGATGAACCAATATTACATATTTGTAAGAACAGTTGGAAACATCGTGGCATTTTTTTTACTCTTATATTTCGTCATTGGAATTTTTGGCTGCCGAAGATTTTGTTCATAATTTTGGATGATAATTGTCGAAAAAACATTTGAAGCACACTGTATTTTGACACCATGAGCATTTATTTTGACGAATGGGACTTTGCTTGTTTGTTTGAGGTTGTCGTCGTGTAACTGGTCATTTCGACTTTTTTTTAAATTTATATGGTAGATAGTTCAAAAAATTAACTACGAAATAAGCACAACCCGACGACGATTGACCGTCTGAAAGTGTAATTATAAATTTTTTTAAATAATTCAATGTACATGTGTTCAGACAGGATTTCATGTATTCTAATTTTCCTTGAAATCAAGGGCTCGACACTTTTCAATGAAATGAAACATAGTGTGGAGAAAGTATCAATGAATACAGCAAAAAAATGAAATTAATTATCTCTCGATAATGTTAACTAATTATTTCTCGATAACCAAAGGGAAAATTAATTTAATTTTTTTGCTGTGTTCATTGATACTTTTTCGACACTGTATGTTTCGTTTCATTGAAAAATGTCGAGCCGTTGATTTAAAAGAAATTAAAATAGATGAAATTCTATCTACACGCCTGTAAATGTAGTTATTTAAAAAAAAATATTATTAAAATTTGAGACGGTCAATCGTCGAATACATGCATAGTCTGTAGCGAGCTTTAGGCCGGCATTGCACTATAAAAGATCTTTGAAAAGATCTTTTATCATATCTTTTACAAAATTTATTTCATAACATTTATTTTAAAGAGAGAAGTTGAGTACATATATTCCACTGTTTCAAATGTTTGACCACTATACCGCATGTCCTATGACCAACCGCGCAGGTGAGCTGCGACCTGAATTCTTGACTTCGGCAGTATTTATGGTACAGTTAGAGTGGGCTTCAGACGAGTGCGCTGCATAAGAACGAAAAGTGTCGACTGCTGTTCTAATAGCTGTCAATTCGGGAGATCGAAGCGTTTCGTGTAACCTCAAAATCGTAAAGTTTTGAATTAGTAGTGAATAATTTGTAGAAGTGATGAGAAATAATCATAAATAATCTTCCGAATTGACAGCCATCGGGAAATCAGACGACGCTTTTCGCTCTTACGCTGCGTTCTTACGAAAAGTGTGAAACGTCTGATCTCCCGATGGCTATCAATTCGGGAGATCGAAGTCTAAGCTCGAAATCGTGAATCTTTGAATACCTAAATGGTAAGTAATGTTCAGAAGTGAGAGTCAACAATCATTCGGGTTTTTTCGATGTCCAACCGAATTACACGCCTCATGCCTATTTGTTTCAGAAATTATTTCCGCGCTAGCACCGCGCGTGTCTAGGAAGTAGTTTTACGAAGTGGCGTGAGCGATACCTAAGGTGTCAATTCGGAAGATTATTTATGATTATTTCTCATCACTTCTACAAATTATTCACTACTAATTCAAAACTTTACGATTTTGAGGTTACACGAAACGCTTCGATCTCCCGAATTGACAGCTATTAGAAGAGCAGTCGACACTTTTCGTTCTTATGCAGCGCACTCGTCTGAAGCCCACTCTAACTGTACCATAAATACTGCCGAAGTCAAGAATTCAGGTCGCAGCTCACCTGCGCGGTTGGCCATAGGACATGCGGTATATTATCAGTAAAAATGGATGCGTCCGAAGTACAAATAACCTTGGATACATTGAAATTGAAACCGATATTACGAGTAATTAACTTAAAACGCAGTTTATTTGCTGTGGATTTTTCTTTGGCAAATAAATAAGTGCAAACTTCTTCAATGTTCTTAAAATGCATCGGAATTATTTGCCAAAGTCGAGAGTGCATCCTGAAGGAATACTTCGGATGCAGCGTTAACACATTACTTCTTTAGTTATAGTTGAACGTTATTCCCATACGTATCGATGTAATAGTACAAGTACATTTTTCAATTTTTATAATAGCAGTGTTCCATCGCACCTTAAGCGGACGTCTATATTGGTTTTTACCGTTCATAATCATCGCGATCTAAGCGAAGCGCTAATTAAATTTAGAGTTAATCCCGCAATCGGTCGCAATGGCGAGGCGAGCGGTATGTTCGGCGAATGTAGGCTGTTAATAAGCTCGCAGCCCCGTCTACTCAAAGTTTTGTAAAATGTCGCAGTTTCTTATTACTTTTACTAAAAGAACTTTACATTTTACATTACACAGTCAAATTTTTAGTCAAAATATATATTTTATAAATATAATAAAGATCTTTTATATAGTATATAATGCCGGCCTTACAGTGAGGCACCGCCGAAAACGGTTTGCTCTGATCGTCCGGTAATTATCGGGAAGGTACGGGACCGCTAGTGCATTCGCAGCCCATGTTTTGCCGAAACGTGTGGATTTGCCGATGGCGAGGTATTTATGATTTAGAAACTTAAGCGGTACGAAACGGTCTTCCGAGTTCCGTCTACCGTGGGACAATTAGTCAATCTCATTAGTCAAATTCATTGATCAACAACATTGAATCTATGCAACTGAACATAGAATTGAATGCACAAGTCAACGCGAACGTTTATCCTCACGGGGAAGCACTGTTCAATGCAATTGAATCAATTTCGTTGATCATCCAAAAGTAGAACCTACGGAACCTAGTTTTACCTAGGAGGCGATCCACTTCGATTGGAAAGGTCAAAATAATTTTTTATTCTTCATCTAAAATATTTCCATAAGAAAACAGGCTGGTTATACTACCAATGACATTGGTGGTTTGTTTCCGAATGTAAAATTTCTTTTCTTGTTCTGTTCCTAATTACCATAAATATAATATTCCTACATTTAACGCTGTCGAATTGTTGATTTCTCTATGCTTCAGGTAAAAACACATAACTTCTGTTAATGAATCAGTAATTAGCAACGTTGAGAGTGAAAAGGGTACGTGAATGCAATTGTAAGAAAAGCGCTCCAGTTTACTGAAGCGCAACCCTGCAATTATTTGTTTCAGAAAAAAAATGTTTTAAACAAAACTTGTATCCTCTACAATTTTCATAATACCTGCTTACCTTTTACCTAGGACGCGCTGGTAAGAAATTAATGGAAATAAGATAATGCATACTGCCTCGGCTAATAGGTTGGCGAGGTATTCATGGTCGCGATGCTACGAAACCCCTACGAAATTTGGCATTTTTTTTGCTCTTACATTTCTTTATGGGAATTTTTGGCAAAAAACATTTGAAACACTGAATGAAACAATGAAATTTGCTTTTCCATAACGCTTTTAAAGTGTAAATGTGCGTGACGCAAAGTCCCATTCGTCAAAATAAATGCCCATGGTGTCAAAATACAGTGTGCTTCAAATGTTTTTTCGACAATTATCATCCAAAATTATGCACAAAATCTTCGGCAGCCAAAAATTCCAATGACGAAATGTAAGAGTAAAAAAATGCCACGATGTTTCCAACTGTTCTTACAAATATGTAATATTGGTTCACCTCAATAAGGAAGAAAATAATGTAAAACTATGAAAAACATTGAAACTATTATTTTATTCGGTAATGTAAACCACTTTTTAATAACAAGAAGTGATTGCAATGAAATGAAAAAAAGAGTTAATAAAGAAAAAAAGAAAAAAACAACAAGATTTGAACCCACGACATCGAGACTCCCAGACCGGCAACTTGACCGTTGCGCTATCGAAGCATTGGTGATGTAATGTACGCCAATTCCAGACACTTGGAACGCGCGCGCGACACGATTTTCAAAAATTTGTTTCTCAAAGCACTGTTCAATGAAATTGAATCAATTTCGTTGATCAACCAAAAGTAGAACCGTTTACCTAGGAGGCGCTGGAAATACGCTAATGGAAATAAGATACTGCATACTGCCTGGGCTACTAGGTTGGCGAAGTATTAATGGTCGGGATGCTACGAAACCCCTGCAAGGTCCGGAAGGCCGAGAGCATCCCTCAGTCTCACTGACACTCGCAGCCAACTGCAGCAGCGCGCGCACACAAACGTCAGGGCGACGTGAGTGAGAGCGGTGCGATACTATATATGTTTGCCACAGTTTGCGTAGTCAGTGGTGATCATCGCATAAATCTCCTTCCTTTTCAATTTAGCATATCTTGCAAACCAGGCAAGATACGTTGAATTGCTATTTATCTTTTTCTTCAGAAATAATCCAAAATAAACGATGGTATAATTAAAAATTTTTTAATTGCAAATTTCTATGTAAATTCAAGCATTTAAAACTTTAAAAATCAATCATGTGTAAACAACAATGAAAATCAAAATTTGGTTTCGTTAGGAAGAATGATGAGATTTTTCTAAACGGGTTACAAAAAAGAAAATTGCAAAAATCTTAATTTTTGGATTTGTTATGAATATTTGAACATTTCAACTCATCTGGAGGTCCTAGCTTCTTAGGCGTTGAAGATAGGATAAAAAGTGTAATAGCTTTTTTGTAGATAATTTTATTATCTACAACTTTTGTCTTAACTATTTTTCAATATGTCACGTAGTTTTCAAAATATTAGCGAAGAATCGATTTTTTCAACAATAAATAATTTTTTACAGCCGTACCCGGTTGGTGATTTTTCTTTTAATATGTTCCCTCGATTAATAACATCAAAACACACCTTTTCCCAAGTTTTCGCCCGTATGTCTCAATTTTCGATTTAAACGGAAATTTTACTGGACTAAATACTTCGTAAATTTATCGTGAATGCACTGTCTTCATAAAATGTTTAAATTAAAAAGTAACAAAATCATATAATAATGATGTTTCAAACAGTGCAGATTGTACCGAATTATTCCATAAATAATGATTAATTATCATAATCGCTACTGTTTTGAAAAAGAAAGTATTAAATTATTTTATAAAATTTAATGAAAAGAACCTTCGAGAGCAGTCACTGTCATGTGCAGTTTCTATATATAACTAAAGTCAACCGACCCCACTTGAACAGTCGATGGCTCAATTGGTAGAGTGTGAAAGCAAACATTCCCAGTTTCGAGGATCGCAGGTTCGAGTCCAGGTAGGGTCTGAAAAAAAAACCGTTACTAGCCGACGCGGGCGGGTTGACAGGCCTATAGACGTATACCGACTGATAGGCCTATGGACGTATACCGACTGGATAGGCCTATGGACGTATACCGACTGATGGCGACACCATTTTTTTTCGTCACAGCTCGAGGTGAGGTCCATGAGGTCCAAATGAGAATTATGAAAACCTCATTTGGACCTAAACTTGCGAAGAGTGGAAATATTCACGCAGTTTAGGTTCAAATTAGGTTTTCATTGCACAGACATCCGGATCTTGAAAACCAACTTTCAGCCTCGAGATCCTCAGTGAGGATCCAGAGGTTCAAATTAGAATTTAAATTTCGACTCGGGAAGTGCCAAAAGGAACAAGAGGAGTTATAATGAAAAAACTTCCTACATTAATAAAAACAGTAGCTTTTGTATATTATAATTTTTTAAAGTACACTACAATACACTAATATAGTAACGGAATACTTACAACAGATTATAATATTACCATTTAAAAGTTATAATTGATGTAAATGACCTATTTCTAGAACATGGTAAGTCCAGTGGGAGTTTCCCTTTAAATGGGCTAAGTGCCGTACATTCTATCCACAAAAATAAGACAGTACATTATATGATTCGTAGTATAGTACTATTCAATAACATTAAGAACATAAATTTATATAAAAATCTTTATATGGATCTTCTAAATAATTAATTGTATCTCTTAAATTTTGTTTTTTCTCCTCAGAAATTTTTTTTACATTAGCCTGTTTACAAAATTCGGTAGTCCTAAGGTCATCTACAGTCTTGTCCTTTTTAAAATTTTAGTTGACTTCCATGGTTCCTCCTCGGAAAAAGTTTTTTTTGTTTACACAATACCCGGTTTATCGGCGGTATATCTCATTTGTGATACTTTGGAAACATTGAGAGACTTTGTATTTATTATATTATCTGCTGCTGCTTGGATATCAAAGAATCGATGTTTTAGCATATTAATGACTTTGAATTTTTTCGTGTGACTTGAAAGACTCTACAATCGAGTGAAGATGCTCTGGGACAAAAGCCTTACACACTCTCTTCCTCTTTTCTATCAATGCGAAATCTCTGTCGCAAGGTAGAAAGCTGTGGCCAGAGATAAGGAATTTATGTTCAACGGTTTCAAATAGTTTTAACGAAACTAAGTAGAGTAACATGAAAATCACAACTCTGTTTTTGTTCTGTCCAGAACAGTCATCACTCTAAATGATGAAGTTT
>OY783192.1:12766851-12785403 GCA_963678675.1 Xiphydria camelus | reverse complement strand
CATCCTGTTTCAAAATATTTGTGGCTTTTTCGGCCTTTCTGTGGTGCAGATCAAGTTTTTGAAGTGAAACTTCTTTGCTGAGGATACTAAAAGCGCGCTCTATATGCAACGAAAAAAACGTAACGAAACCACACACTCCAGCGCTACCGTACGTGACTCACTCATACAGCGATCTCGACCCTGCCTCATTACACCGCTCTCCCTGGGTCGAATATTTTGACCTGGTAAGCCCTGCTAAGAATGAACGTTTGCAGGTCTAAAAGGAATGAACCAGGTCTTAGGGAAATGTAGAAAGTAAACCTTGCTTGTCCTTTCATAGCCTATAGTTACGGTGAATATCAGATGAAAAGCAGGTCTAACACGGACTTTTCACAGTAGACCTGGGAAAGCCGTTATTATCCTATCACAGGTACTAACCAGGTCTAAGAAGGCCTTCTGAATTTTGTTTCCCCTATCCTTTTCCCCTTCCTCCCACGTATACCGTATGTCCCATAAGAAACGCAACAAGCGACATTTACCTTCGGCAGTATTTGCCGACGGTGCTTGACTCTTTTACATGTGCACCGTCAGCAAATACTGCCGAAGGTAAATGTCGCTTATTGTGCTTCTTATGGGACATACGGTAAATAAATATGCAGTTATGTAATTTGTATTTAACATACTTAGGGCCGGTTTTACCAACAGGTATAAACGCGGTATAGCGCTATACCGCGTTTATACCGTGTTGGTAAAACCGGCCCTTAGTGTCATGAACGTCACGTGTCGAAAAATCGTGTTCAAAAATTGTCTGTGGCGAACGAACGAAGATTACGTTCGCCATTTCGACCCGGAATCGGCCTATGGACTCGACAGTAAGGCTAGGCCGACTCCTGCCTTAGACGCCCTGTGATCCTCTTATACAGGGTGAGCCAAATGTATGGAAACGGTGGAATAACTTTCGAGGGAGACATTTTGAAGAAAAATGTTTCAAACAAAATATTTAGGATTTTTCCCTGGCCATCCAATGGTGACGTTGAATCTGACCATGAACTCGACCTTGAAGGTCATTCCAAGGTCAAGGTCGCTTTTTAAAATGGGAACCCCTATTTTTTATGGCGGATTTGGAAGGAGCGGAAAATTTTACGTCCGAATATGACCTTCGACCTTGACCTTGGATTCAAGGTAAAGGTCAGCGATCAAATAGGAAAGTTTTAGGTTTTTTCCCTGGCCATCTAATGGTAACCATGAATCTGACCTTGACCTCGACCTTGAAGGTCCAGGTTCCAGGTTCATTCCAAGTTCAAGGTATCTTTTTTAAATGGCAACCTACATTTTTTATGGTGTTAGCAACCGGCGACTTAAGGCAAGGTGACATGAGCACAAAATTTTGGATAAATCGGTGGATATTCCAAAATTTTGCCACTATCTTGGATCCGTCATCTTGTATTGAAGTATTTTCAAAATCTATCTTCAGAATCGTAATCAGCAACCCAAAAAAAACCCCGTACCACCTAAAACTAAAACTTTCCTATTTGATCGTTGACCTTTACCTTGAATCCAAGGTCAAGGTCAAAGGTCATATTCGGACGTAATATTTTCCGCTCCTTCCAAATCCGCCATAAAAATAGGGGTTCCAATTTAAAAAAGCGACCTTGACCTTGGAATGACCTTCAAGGTCGAGTTCATGGTCAGATTCAAGGTCACCATTGGATGGCCAGGGAAAAATCCTAAATGTTTTGTTTGAAACATTTTTCTTTAAAATGTCTCCCTCGAAAGTTATTCCACCGTTTCCATACATTTGGCTCACCCTGTATAGTAATTTACCGCCGTTTTACTACCGAGAGCCGACAGCCGGGGGCCAGGAGCCGCGAGCCGAGCGCCGAGAGGGTCGGTGCCATCTGGCGTCAGGCCGCCAAAGCATGACGGGTCGCCACATGTCAAACTTTAATTAAACACAAACTGTAACAAAATATTTAAACAAGATAACTGATCATTTTCTTTTTTACAAATACCTATTGTTAAGGTTTAAAGAGTAGATAAATACCAAAAGTATTTAAAAATCTGACACAGGCAAGTTCCCTAATAATTAATTATTATTTGAAAACCACTAAATGTATTAAATAACTTAATTTATGAAAATGGTAGTAAATTTTAAGTTAGATTTTTATTATATTCTTTTCGTTGAAAGGGAAATGAGTTGAGAAAATAGGAACATCATATTCCTCACTCCTTCCCTTTCCCGCTATAATAATTCCTCTTTCACCAATAACCGCTTTCTTGTAATTGTATCTTTCTGTCATACACTTTTTGAGACACCATTTTTCCTTTTCAACGATAACATTGTGCCGTGATATTATACATTTTGAAAGCGATATTTGGCTACTGATAGAACCCACGTAAACATATAGCTTTGAGGTAATGAATATCAAAATACGCAGCTGCCACACGTAGAATTCTGTCGGTAAGTGACCGTTTTTACCGACAAATCTCCACGTTTTCTATTGGAAGTTGATTGTCGCGCCTCCATTGACGTCCACCAAACTACAAATTTAGTGTAATGATCTCACAGGTCAAAAAATCGCGTTCAAACTTTTTCAAACTTTAATTAATTATCATAAAATATTTAAACAAGATAACTGATCATTTTCTTTTTTATAAATACCTACTGTTAAGGTCTAAAGAGTAGATAAATACCAAAAGTATTTAAAAATCGGACACATGCAAGTTCCCAATTAATTAATTATTATTTGAAAACCACTAAACGTATTAAATAACTTAATTTATGAAAATGATAGTAAATTTTAAGTCATATTTTTATTATACAGTGTGTCCGTAAAGTCCCGCAACTTGCAGTTATTTCGAGAACGGAATATTTTTTCAAAAAACGCCCTGACACGTCAACTTTTTTATTTTCCTAGCAATGTTTTGGCCTAGGTAGTTTTTCCAAAACTTGCCGCATGAAGGCGCCACGATCGATGTTGTTTTTTTCTTAAATTGCAACACCTATTTTTTATTGCATTTTTGGGTAGCCACTGTTGTCCTGAGTACAGCGGTGTGCCACGTGTGGGGGGTTACATAAGAAAATTTTTGAGAAAATGCAGGTTTATTATGACGAAGTAGGTTTTCATGCAAACTTGAATCGCTGCGACCGCTGTAAAAGAAGGGGGAGGGCCACCTCTGCTTATTTGGAGGAGCGCGCATGCGCCGTTGGCTTTTAGTCCAGTAAAAATCCTTCTGAAATCGATGTTTCGAGCCTCAAAGCTGAAAATTTGGTCAAAGGTCCATTTTGGGTAGTTAAAACAGGGGTGAAGTTGAAAAAGTTCTATATCCCCGAGAATTTATGAAAAACAATAAAAACTACCCAAAAAATGGGTTCTACGAAAATAATTCGAAAACTAAGTGAGATATCGAAAAAAGTGTCAAGTAAAAGTTGTAGAGCTTAAAATTCTCTATAAAAAAGGTTTGTACAGTTTACCCCCACTCCTCACGGTTTACCCTCTAGAGCCGCACGAACATTGGAAGTAGAAAAAAAAATCATGAAACATCGAAAATTTAACATTTTTAAATGCTTTTTGTTTTAAATTGCTTAAGAAATTCTCTACTTTTTAAATAAAATAATGTTTTTTTTTCACTCAATTGTTTAAAAGCTGCCAAGTAAAATCAACGATATCTCTCGATATATTGAATGATTTTTTCTTCTTTGTGTTCCATAATTTTGTTAGTTAAATTCCCTGCACATTACACTCCGGTTATTCTTCTGTAATTGTCGTAAGTTTTTAAATAAATTCGTTTGGAAAATTGCTTTACCAACCTTGGTGCGTCCGGAGAACCACTGGTGGCCTGCTCCTTCCCCCCCATGGTGATGGGACGCGAGCCCGCTACCTTTCTGGGTCTCGTTCTCCTCCGTTTAAACTTTCCTAACCTCGGCCGCTTCGTACAGCAAAATATATGTTATGCACCATCATGTAGCTATATTATAAACCAAGTTTATTGGATTGTTTCGCCCATAAAGAAAGTAAATAGAAAGTTTTTCAATAATTTTTATTTTGCATACTAAAAATAACACCACCGCCGTTTTTTTTTATATAGATTCAAGCATGATTAAACTATGACATATAATTTTTACGAGATGATTGGTGTGGTAGAACAAGTCGAAATAAATTAATGAAAATGAAACAACTTTGCTTTTGCCGTTTTTCTAACGTAAGAGATAGCGGAAAACGGTGGAAGCAAAGTTGTACACCTATTAATTCGAATTTTTACTTTACAAAAATAATAGTATTTATTTACAATGACCTATTACTAATGAGAATACCATTTACTGCACGTGATATATGTACATATAAATCGAAATTAAATCACACATTAAAGGTATTATTTTATGAACTGATACAGAATCTTCGTTTTAATCTTCATCGCTTTCGTAATTTATTGTGGATTGAATATGCTCTTTGTGTGAAATAGTTTCCTTAATGTTTTCGCAGGTTTAATAAGCTTTGTTTGATATCGCGCAAATGAAAAAAATAATAAATAATTTAAGCTATATGGGAACAACAACCGACCGTTCTTTTGGCATTTGCGCACTCTCATGTGTCGATAGAATGTGAGTCGATACAAATGTAACAGTAATTGCAAGACGGTGGAGGTAGCGACTTTCTATCCCTGATATAAGCCAGGTGTTCCGTCGCGCGTTAAGCGAACGTCTATATCGGTTCTTATTGTTCATTATTATAATTATCGCGATCTATGTAAAGCGCTAATGTAGAGTTAATCCCGCCATCGGTCGCAATGGTGAATTATTCCGGGATTTTAACCCTTAACTACCGTAGTGCATATACTGTTACTAGTGCATATACGTTTTCACCGTTCCGTTGCGGTCACCGAGACTGCACTACGGTGGTTAAGGGTTAATCTTAAGATCTTAATCGTAAGTGCTTTATTTAGATCGCGATGATAATGAACAATAAGAACCGATATAGACGTCCGCTATATCTATATGTTCTAGTGTATGAAAGGTCCTAACTGTGCACCTTTCTCGGAAAGTAATTACTAGACGAATCGTAATGAGTCGCCTTCCATAATACCCATTACGATGATCGAATTTACGATAATTAATAATTCCGGGAAAGGTCGGAACTACGACCGCATTCGCAGCCTAGGTTCGCCGAAATGTGTACCTATATCACTCGCCTGGCCACTGCGACCGATGGCGAGATTAGCTTAGATTAGCGCATTATTTAGACTGCGATGATTATGAACGGCAAGAACCGATATGTAGACGTCCGCTTGTCCACTCAAATTTGTCCACTTTCTCGGAAATGTGAATTACCTATAAGCCAATCACTTTGTTTGGGTGTTTAACTCATTTATGTATATCAAAGCGCGGAGAATATTCCGCGAACCGCGACTGTCTGCTATCACCGAACGCGGAATATTCCGCAAGCCCGCACTTCGCGTTATCCCGGCGTCATTCCTCCTCCAGTCAATCAGGGTTCATGGCGTCAAGAATATGGCACCATTAGAATAAAACAAAACAAGTATAGAAAGGCATTTTGTAATAAAATTGAACATATTATATATTTAAATATTTAAATGTTATGGAGCAATGGGGTTGTATCGATGATACCCCATCAGCATTACTGGTTCATTTCCTGCACGTACAATCAACTCTCCGCGGTGATAGGGGTTAGGGGTCAATTAGCCGTTCTTGATACCTACCTGAGTACGGCACGCTAGGTAGGCGCATGATGCAAATGGGTTAATGTCTTTTCTGGATAACATCTAGGCTTAATCAAGGTTAATTACAGAACGGATCGGAAGAAGCCATCTCCTCTAGCCAAAGTTGTTTCATTTTCATTAATTTATTTCGACTTGTTCTACCACACCGATCATCCCGTAAAAATTATATGTCATATTTTAATCATGCTTGAATCTATATAAAAAAACGGCGATGGTGTTATTTTTAGTATGCAAAATAAAAATTATTGAAAAACTTTCTATTTACTTTCTTTATGGGCGAAACAATCCAATACTTTGTTTATAATATAGCTACATGATGGTGCATAACATATACTTTGCTGTGCGAAGCGGCCGAGGTTAGGAAAGTTTAAACGGAGGAGAAGGAGACCCAGAAAGGTAGCGGGCTCGGGTCCCATCACCATGGGGGGGAAGGAGCAGGCCACCAGTGGTTCTCCGGACGCACCAAGGTTGGTAAAGCAATTCTCCAAACGAAGTTATTTAAAAACTTACGACAATTACAGAAGAATAACCGGAGTGTAATGTGCAGGGAATTTAACTAACAAAATTATGGAACACAAAGAAGAAAAAATTATTCAATATATCGAGAGATATCGTTGATTTTACTTGGCAGTTTTTAAACAATTGAGTGAAAAAAAAAACATAATTTTATTTAAAAAGTAGAGAATTTCTTAAGCAATTTAAAACTAAAAGCATTCAAAAATGTTAAATTATCGATGTTTCATGATTTTTTTTTCTACTTCCAATGTTCGCGCGGCTCTAGAGGATAAACCGTGAGGAGTGGGGGTAAACTGTATGAACCTTTTTTATAGGGAATTTTAAGCTCTACAACTTTTATTTGACACTTTTTTCGATATCTCGCTTAGTTTTCGAGTTATTTTCGTAGAGCCCATTTTTTGGGTAGTTTTTATTGTCTTTCAAAAATCCTCGGGGATATAGAACTTTTTAAACTTCACCCCTATTTTCAACTACCCAAAATGTACCTTTGACCAAATTTTCAGCTTTGAGGCTTGAAACATCGATTTCAGAAGGATTTTTACTGGACTATTTCATAAGGATTCAGTGCCTTATTGCGGTTTTGACTCGCATTGTTTTCTCAACTCTCAATGAGATTGGACTGCCTAATACCTGCTCTCTCGTATTTATTGCGCTTTTTGCTTTCTGCTTTGTTCAGCTTATCGCTTTTTTTTCGAGTTTCATTGAAACTCGGTAAATCAGTCTTTTTGAAGACTCTCTGGTAGTCTTGTACTTTGTCAAACCTTTCGATATGGCTAATTTTCTCAGCGGGACTGATCGGATTCAGATTCTAATGATGGTCGGTTACGGTGATCGAAGAAGAACCTATGACCAAGTTTGCACATTGTTTAATGAAACGCATCCTGATAGGCTAATATCAAAATCTACAGTAGGCAGGCTACTGCAAAAATTTGAGGCTTCTGGTCATGTGAAAGACTTGCCAAGATCAGGCCGACCATCTTTGTCCGAGGATGATCAGCTGAACGTCTTACTGGCAGTTCAGGATAGCCCTCAGTCGTCATGTCGTCAAACGGGCAGGGACCTGCGCACAAGTAAAACGTCAGTGCATAAGGTTCTCCGTAAAAACAAATTTCACCCTTACAAGGTAAAATTAGTTCAGGAGTTGTCAGAGGACGACTTCGATCGGCGAATTGAATTTTGCGAAATAATACAAGAACTTTGTAATAATCCACACATACGAATTTTGCTGGCAACATCCTTTTTTCTGACGAGGCCTCTTTTACATTGAATGGCACGGTAAATCGACACAACTGTCGATATTGGTCGGATCAAAATCCTCACTGGGTGGAGGAAGCACATACCCAACATCCAGAAAAAGTCAATGTTTGGGCGGGCATTGTAAGAAATACAATTATAGGGCCGTTTTTTATTGAGGGTAATCTGACTGGACAACGTTATCTTGAACTATTGCAAAATGAGGTAGTCCCTGCTCTCGTTCAAAGATTTCCAGCGCCACAGCCGGGTGGAATTGATCCTCAGATCTGGTTCCAGCAAGACGGGGCATCACCGCACTATGCGTTGCTAGTGAGAGATTATTTAAATCAGCTGTTCCCCAATCGCTGGATAGGTCGAAGGGGTCAAATCGAATGGCCAGCGCGATCACCCGATTTGACCCCTTTAGACTTTTTTTTATGGGGACATCTTAAAAGCCACGTTTATGTAAACAGGCCTCAAAATTTGGAAGACCTGAGACATCGCATTCGAGTCGAGATCCAGATGATCACTCCAGCGGTACCAGCGAACGTACAGCGCTCGTTTGTGGAGAGAATGGCCCACTGCCAAGCACTTCACGGTGGCCACTTCGAGCAGCTGCTCTAATTGGTTACTCTTATCAACTTTTCTTCATTACTTTTTTCTTTCAGCGGTCACAGCGAGTCAAGTTTGCCAAAATACGAAAACCTACTTCGTCATAATAAACCTGCATTTTCTCAAAAATTTTCTCATGTAACCCCCCACACGTGGCACACCGCTGTACTCAGGATAACAGTGGCTACCCAAAAATGCAATAAAACATAGGTGTTGCAATTTAAGAAAAAAATAACATCGATCGTGGCGCCTTCGTGCGGCAAGTTTTGGAAAAACTACCTAGGCCAAAACATTTCTAGGAAAATAAAAAAGTTGACGTGTCGGCGTTTTTTGAAAAAATATTCCGTTCTCGAAATAACTGCAAGTTGCCGGACTTTACGGACACACTGTATGTATTCCGTCGCAAAGGGGACTTCTACATCATTTCTTACCGATCACTATTATCGCAACCTAAGTAACGCGTTAATCTAGATTTAATCTGTACATTGGTTGCAACGGCGAGGCGGGCGGTATGTCTTGGTGAATGTAGGTTGCGAATGCGTTCGCAGTCCCTCAGATTTCCCTTAAAACAACCTCGCAGTGTATCTAATTGTAAACCACGGCTACATCACGGAATTACTGCATCTCTTTGAATCCAATATAATCACCAGTAACCCAGATAGAACAGTTCCTTCAGAATTGCGGTACAATGCCACGGTAGAAATATCAGGTTCTACCGACACGACGTGCTTCGACAAGGTCTGCATCAACTTTGGCGGTATATTGGCGGCACTGCACTAATCCTGTGGAACTTTTCTATCTGGGAATATTGTGAGTGCAGTGTTAAATCATTTCAACTAACCGCGATACGGTTTAAATCCACCTCTCCACGTTTTCGGTCACTAGTCGTGTTACGTAGTAGTGTCTTCCAGATTTACGACCCCGAGGAGATCTACTCTTCATCGCAACTGTTATAGTTATTAACTTGAAACTGAAGAATAAATGAAGCAAACATAAATCTAGCGTTTAGGATCCTTTCTTTGGCGTATCCGTAAGGTGATATGAGAAGCCAAACTAGATAGCCCAGTAACTTTAGAGTTTCACTTCTCAAAAATTCGCAGCAAGCAGGATTTTTGCATACACCTTCATTGAAGCATTATAAATAACGTGTAAAAAGTCCCCATCGATATCGTGTACGCTTCAAAAGTTCTACGGGGGTCAAAGGTCAAAAAATTGGTTTTTCGTTATTATATACTTCGTTTCGTCGTTTATACTTCGTTATATATTTCGTTATTTAATACTCTACACAAAAAACGTTTTTACATTTTCCACGTAGGAGTTACCGTTTCCACGTTATACGCCGCACAAAGAGTCAACGTGATGAAATAGTGCTGCAATAGCAGATGAGTCATAAAGTGTCAAAGTCAACAACCTCGAGACGCAGTAAGGATCATCTGTCACGTATTATATTATAAAGCAAGTATTCCATCGCACGATATATGGAATTCTGAAGGTTGGCTCGTTCTTTTTAATACCATCGATTATAAATTAATTTAACTCAACTTTCATTAAGTAATGATCAGGCCAAACATCCCCAAGAATAGCTACACGTCTGCTTATTACCTAATGAAAGTTAAGTTAAATTAATTTTAAACTACTACAGGCAACAGAAGTATTACCTTAAGAATCGATTATAAATACCTCGCCGACCTTGAGTTAATCTCGCCATCAGCAAAGGAGTACAATTTGACGAACGTAGGTCGCGAATATCATGGTCCCGCACTTGTCCCGGAAAGATTAATTACCTAACGGTGTTCGGAAAAGTCCGTCTTTTGCAGAACCTCATTAATCGATTCCGTTATAATTCGAACGTTAATTCAGCCTTGTAAGGAGGAGAAATGACGAATTCAATAGATGACTAATCGGCTCCTCGATCCTTTCCCAACTTTCACCAGACTCGCGGGAGAGTATGGACACCCTTTGCCTCCGTTACTGTCCAGGGCCGACCTATCATAAATTCAGCCTTTTTTTATGCACGCCCGCGTGTCCTTGAACCGCGCCACGGAACGTTGACACATCTGTGTGTCTCTCGGAAGACTTTCTCACGCCTTTTTTTTCCTATTTTCTCGGAACTTTCCTCTCCTTTCGCGGAATGGAAAAAACCACCCTTGCCGAAACGTACTCCCGCCTTGCGAGCCGCGTCTCTTTATCAGTCTCTTCGAAATCGGCAACTCGTACGCATCCTTTTTTTGAGCTCGAGTCTCCGTCGAAGTCTTGACCTGAGATATTCAGCAGTGCAGATCGAATCGGCGATGACTCTCACCTTTGCTTAGGATTCTGAATCCGTACTTCCGTGTAATCAATTCGCTCCTCGAATATATGATCCCTTTGTAACTCTCTAACCGGATCGATCCTTCCTTCAGTTACTTCCTTCCTTCATATAAGTCACAACAGCAATTTATAGGCGACGTCCGACGTTTTGTTTCGGGTGTAGTGTAGAACAATTATTCGAATGGCGAATTATTGCTTTATTTGTGGTAAATCCCTTTCGGTCGGCGATACCGTGATTGTTGAGCGTGGTTTAGAAACTGTGAGAAATGCTAGTGTCGACAGAAATGATGGATACTTTGAATATTTAAATAATATGAATTGTGTGACTATCCATATTGACTCTCGCAAAGACTATACTCGAAAGAGTAGCATTGCGGCATTCAGAAGACAGCAAGATGAAGCCAAGGCTAGTACATCACAGAGATCTCCACGGAAAGTACGTGTAAGTACTTCTGATTTTAAGAAATTATGCTTTTTTTGCGGAGAGGAAGCTAATGAGCAAATTGAGAAAAGAAAAAGGCAAGAGCTAAGGAGAAATATAAAGCAAGTAAGCACAATTTCTATGAAAGACTCAGTTATTAAAATAGCAGAAGATCATGATGACAGTTACGGAAGAACTGTCAAAAATCGAATTCATTTGGAACATGATTTAGTTGCCGCTGAGGCTAGATATCACGATACTGGGGAACCCATGTAAAAAAAACGCTCCTTACATTCTACCTCGAAGATGGTGGGGAAACGAATGTATGACTATTGAAGCGCTATTTCATCACGTTGACTCTTTGTGCGGCATATATTGTGGAAACGGTAACTCCTACATGGAAAATGTAAAGGACCTTTTATATAGAGTATTTTTTTATCTACAACTTTTGTGACCATAAAAATTATCGCCCGACCAATCGCAAGCGAGATAATAACGAGAAACCAATTTTTTGACCTTTGACTCCCGTATAACTTTTGAAGCGTATACGATATCGATGGGGACTTTTTACACGTTATTTATAATGCTTAAATGAAGGTGTATGCAAAAATCCAGCTTGCTGCGAATTTTTGAGAAGTAACCCCCTATTTTCCGCCTTAAGTTACTGGGCTAAGAGGGCGCAGAGTTAGTTGTGAGTTGTTTGTATTTCGTTTCACATTTTTAGTTTTCCGGATTTTACCGCATCGAGTGGCCGGCCATACGGAGCTCGTGTAGTCTTCGATCGGAGTCGCGACCTTTTTGAGTAACCACCGTGCATTACTGTGCACTATTGTGCGCGCGCGCGTGTGTGAATGTGTGTGTGTGTGTGATAAAATTATTATGGCAAAAACAGGAAAACAACGGGCAAAAGAGTTTCGTGACAGGCAATGTGTAAAGAAAGCGATAACGAAAGCGATGACGAAGGCAATAGCTAAACTGATACAGAACGAAGTCGAGAATGGAGAGAGGGATTTAAATTAACACAATCAAATAGTGATGTATCTGATAAAGAAAAAACAAAACGTGTGGCCGCCACGCGCGAAGGAAGTGAAACTTCGATACCAGTTTCTCTGAATTTGATTCCGGTGGTATTAGTTTCAATTGGCTCTATACAAGTCTTTTACAATGCTTCTTCGTAGAGCCAATTGAAACTAATACCACCGGAATCAAATTCAGAGAAACTGGTATCGAAGTTTCACTTCCTTCGCACGTGGCGGCCACACGTTTTGTTTTTTGTTTATTTGAGTTTTTTTCAGCAATATACTTAGCACTATTTATTTTACAATGCAGCTCATTACAAGTGCGACAAGTATCAGAACGTGGCTTTTGGAAAGTTCTTGTGAAATGTCCCTGAATAAAGCTTGTATGAAACCAATACATCAGGATTGGCAGCTTTGAAAGCATGGTATATAGGATATAGGACTTATATTCAGGTCGGGGCTTAGATATTCTTTTTATTGTTTTTGAAAGTGAATAGTGGCTTTCACACCTCGGAATACTGTTAACATGATGAATAATTTGCCTCCTAACCTCATCAGAAAACTTCTTACGCTTCTCAAACTTTCCTCGGGTTTCTGAATAGGACACCGCCCCCATTTTCTTTCTTTCAATGATAGTCGAAACAATATTTTATTTAGATCGCAATGATACTGAGCGGTAAGAACCGATATGTAGAATTCCGTCTATCATGCGACGGAACACTGATCGCTAAATGACGAAACAAGATTTTATGGTATTGTCACTTAGCCTACTTTCGGATAAATATATGCAATGGACTTATAGATCCCATTATTTTCCGCTTCAAATTAAAAGCATATCTTATGTGTCCGGCACGTCGCCATTTTTAGGGGACATTCGCAATTGAACATAAACGGTATATTTATGCAAAAAAATCGAAATATGAAGAATTGGCACTTAGCCGGTTTTACACTTCCACTCTTCATTTATGGCAGTGTATTGCATTAGTATTCGGTCTCACACGTGGATAACTCAGGTTCGATTCTCACTGCAGCCGAAACTTTTTCAAAAAATTTTACAGCAAATATCTAATAAATTAAAAATTTTAATTATTTCCAAACGATAAAATTAATGTCTAGAAATTGAAACTCTTGTCTATTTAATTTTTTGTGTCAATTTTTAAATGTAGAAAATTTTTATAGTGAGGTGAATCAAAAAGCGAAATGGAATTTTAAAAAATAATTAAAATTTAAAATTTACCAGATATTTGCTGTAAGATTTTTTGAAAAAGTTTCGGCTGTCAGTGAGAATCGAACCCGAGTTATCCACATGTGAGACCGAATACTAATGCAATACACTACAATAAACATACTAATGCATCAGACATTTTTAGATACTTATAAAAGGCCCATATTTATAGGATTACATTTTTAATAATTCGATCTGTCATATTAATAATACATTTTGTACAATTTGATAAAATCATATATTGGAATTACATTTTAGCAGGGGGAAAAAAATCCATTCTAAGCTAGCATAAATAGTCGATTCTGACATTTCAAATAACTAAAAAATTCATTTAAAAATGCCTATGGGAGGCCTCACTTTCTAAGTGCTCTCAAAATTACCGTAAAAGATGTAGAAATTTAGGGTAAAAAAATAATGAAAATTAAAAATGTCGGTTTTGAGATACATTTTTTGTTTCCATTTTTAATAAAAAACGCAATATAAAAAAATTATTCGAAATCTTCACAAAAAAATACACATTTTTCATATGGGTCATTTTTTTCATATTTTGTTAATTGAAGGGCTCGGGGCAACAAGGGATATAAGCCACATTTTCATCATTCTGAGAAAACTCGGTTTGAATATATCATTCAAATCCTGAAATCATAAAATAAGTCGGACTAATTTTGTTTTAAGCGTGTACAAACAGTTGAAGGCAGTGCTTTTGATAGTGAATATTTAATTTTAAAAAATAATTTACATACTTGAAAAAAACATTTATTTAAAAACCAAGTGACATTACTTTTTTATTAAATAAAAGAAATATCTATTTTTGGTATTTATAATATTTAATAATAAATATAATATTTATATTTATATTATATATATAATATTTATATACAATATTTATATTTGGTATTTTATTTTGGTATAAAAAAGGAACATAGTTTTATATTCTACGATTAGAAGGGTAGCACTTAACGAATAGTATCAAAATTTTGGTTGCAATTCTCCTGTAACAATATTTTAATTACCCAGTGACTAGTAAATATTTTTAATTCAAAAAGGTCACAAGCCACAAATTAGAGAATCGTCTTTGTTTTTGCAAGAACATGATTATAGCACAGTGCAAACTCAGATTTATTTTAACTAGTAAACCTCAACTTTAAGAAAAGATTCAATTTTTAGTGAACAATAATTTAAATTTATTAATATTACAGCATTTTGTTATTTTTTTCTATAGAAGGGCATAAGCCATTTTTATTTCTGCATAAAGGGCATAAGCCACTATAAAACTTACTTACCGATAAATCGCTGAAGAATTCATCATCAGAAGTTGAGCTTGTTTCAACATAATCCCGGTCTTTAACTGAATCATCTGAGTCGAAATAACGATTACTATCACTTGAATTGAACTCGTTTTCAGTCTGTTTTCATTTGCACGTCCTTCCAGTCACAGTGGCCATGATGACTTTTGTGTGGCTTATAACCTTCTTGTATGAAAATAAGTACCAACTTAATAAATATACAACAACGGCATTCTCGGCTGTTGGCGCCATATGTTGCAATATGTATGTAATATTTGTTGTGACTTCGGCCTTGCATTACAGCAATCCATCAGAGCAGAAATTTCATTTTCGCGTAAAATGTGGCTTATATCCCTTGTTGCCCCGAGCCCTTCAATTTAAGCCGTAAATCGCGATGAAAAGAACAAAAATGAGAAATATAAAAATTAATAACACACAGCTGAACGTCTTATGGAATCGTTCTGAAAATTTAGTCCAGTTTTTATATTGATTAACCCTTCGTTGCTCACGTGGGGTGTAGGTGACACCCCAGCCTCCTTTTTTTGCATGCCACGCCTAGTTTTTTTTTCGAGGCTGGTACTTTCAGTACCTTTCGAGAACATTTCATTAAAGAATTTGGCACCAAAAGCGCAAGATAAAACCGATTTGTTTAGCCGACAGAATGCTGCAGTGTTAAAAAGTGATTTTTAACAATCTGTAATTAACTTAATATTTAATATTTTTCTATAAAACTTGTTCCAATTTGTTAATTTGTCCTTCGTTAATAAAACGAGAGTATGATAACTATCCTCAGTCTATTATTTATACTATTTTTTAATAAAAATCGGCAGGGAGATCTGAGCGTCTGAAAATCGAGACCTCATGTACCGAGACTTCGAGTTTTATTTTCAATTAGAAAATTACGAAATTTATTTTTTTTTAATGTTGAGATCATTAGGCAATACCTCAAGCTTTAAAATAAAAAAAAGGTATTAACAAATTTCAATTTTTCACTAAGAAAACGTTAATTTTTAACTCGTGTATAGGGTACACCCCAGGTGAGCTCTTATGTTTCAAAAACCATGTGAGTAACGAAGGATTAAAGATACTTGAAAAAAAATCAACAACTAAATCGGAGACCCAAAAGGTTCTACTACTAAAAGTTGACATGGAATGACCCATATACACTAGACTCGAAAAAAAGCTTTTTTAATTATTTTTTTTGGCAGGCACTTAAAACGTTAGTATTTAATTTAACTTTGAATATGTCGTCGGGTGCACATTTTCACTCAATATTTAGGGGTGTCTCAATCGCTTTTTCTGATTTCCATTTGAATAACACGGTGAAATTGTTGAACCATTGGTTTAGTGCTAATTCCTTCTACGGTAAAAAAATTTCCCCGTGAAAAATTAGAAAAATGAAGAGTTTTAGGTGTAATTGACGTAAAGGAATATTATTTTGAATTATTAAATAAACTTAAATGGTAATCACGGGGGAATAAATTGTGCAATCGATTCCCCTATAATTATCATTTAATTCTATTTAACAATTAAAAATAATATTTCTTTACGTCAATTACACCTAAAACTCAATTTTCTAATTTTTCACGGGGAAATTTTTTTACCGTAGAAGAGGAATTAGCACTAAACCAATGATTCAACAATTTCACCGTGTTATTCAAATGGAATTCAGAAAAAGCGATTGAGACACCCCTAAGTATTGAGTGAGAATGTGCACCTGGCGACATATTCAAAGTTACATTAAATACTAACGTTTTAAGTGCTCGCCAAGAGAATTAATTAGAAAAGCTTTTTTTTTGAATCAGTAATATACACGTACTGTGTTCGGGTCCAAATTGACCCGCGTTTATAAAATACGGAAAAATGAATGCAACTAATAATTCTTGACACAATCAATCTTTATTTTGTTGAAAACATATTAAACAAGTATGAGACGGATATGTGTATAGGAGTAAAAATATATTTAAAAGTGATAATTTCATGTTAACTAACGACACGTTAACCACACACCGTACATTTTTTGATTAAATGGTGTTTACAGACATATTTTTTACAGTGCTTGCATACATTGTCACTTTTGTTATCTGTATTAGGACACAAATAACACCTCCCTCTCTTTCTAGACTTCGATTTTTGTTCAGGAAATTCGACGAGATTAACATCATATAGTACCTACTTGATTAACTTTTTTTTACAATGGATTTTGCAGCATCCGTTCGCGGAAAATCGCGGAAAAGTTGTTCTTCGTTCAATAAGTGGATTTACAAGAGCCAATCCCAAGTTTTCTAAAAAAAAATCTCCTTCTGCGAGTTCGATTTCTTTGATTGTCCGATTCTCCCAAAGTAATTTGTGTATGCAAAACAAAAGCGTTGTATGCTGATATATCGAGGATATTAGTAAATACACAAAAGGGTCATCTGTTTGTTTTTCTTTTACACGTGTAACATGCTACTGATTTATCTAATGTATCGACAGCTCCTTTTGTTGCGTTGTAATCTAATATAATTATTGGCTTCTTGTCTGCAGAATTACTTATTGCTTTATCAAAATGCATAGTACTTTGCATGACAACACATTTATTTGGCTTTGGAATATATGATACGAATGTCGTATCACGAGTAAATGCAAAAGTAGACGTCAATTTCAGTATTTTTTTCGTTTGCAGAAGTTCTACAGGACTCGAGGGATTATTTTTTCTTATCGTGCCAATCATAGTCAAATTTTTTTTCAGTAATTCCTGACCAAGTTGATGAGACATGAAGAAATTATCGCCGGTTATATTATGATCTTTTAGTCCACGCGAAAAGTCTAGAATAACTCGCATTTCTTGATTTTTCTCCGGCTTTTGATCTAATTCTTTTCCTTTGTAAATTTGTATATTCCACACATAACTTGATTTATTATCGCACAAGACCTAAAATTGTATACCATACTTTGCGGGTTTATTTGGCATGTATTGGCGAAAAGGACATTTTCCTCTGAAAGCTACTAGCTGTTCGTCTACGGTTACGAAAGCATCTGGATTATAACCTTTAGGTAGAATCGCAACCCACTTATTCCATAATTCTCTTATCGCTGCTAATTTATCATTTCGCTGTCTTTCAGATCTTGTATCACGACGATCAAATCTAAGGACTGCACTTATTCGTTGGAACTTTTTGAGAGGCATCGTGGCTCGAAATATATGACGACCTTTTTCGCCATTCCATAAACTCTGTGTTGATTCGTTACAAGATTTGAATACTTCGGATAGTAATAAAAGTCCTAGAAAGGCATGCAGATCTATAATATCGATATTTTCCCACTCCGATCCATAATTTTTTCGCCCTGCGTGATTTGTGTTTTGTAAAATAATTTATTCAATTTCCGGTGCAAAGAAAAACATAAACGCCGTGAGTTCATCTTTTATATGGGCAGTTGCGTATCTTGTTGGACCAGATGTCATAGAAATAACATCCTTGGCAGAATACCTTCCGTGGTGAGGAAAAGGATGCGTACTCCACTCAATATTCTTATCCTTAGAGATAAGTAATCTATCAGACTTCTTCGTAGTTTCTACCACCGCTTCATTTTCAGATGAAGAATATTCTTCTTCCCAATTTGATAAATGATCTTCATCGGAAATAGATTCTTTATCAATCAAGGAAACATCGTCGTCGGAATCGGAATCACCTTCTTGTTGTAACTGCCTGCTCAAACTTGAATTATTTCTCTAAAAATGGTTTTACTGTTTATATATTTTATATATTTTTTAGTTATGAATTTTTATTGTTACTTACTAGAAAATATTTGGATAGTAGATACATATCAAATCAGAGAATATGAAGGATAAAATAAAGTACATTGATATTTACTTACATACACGTTCAGAAGACCGATACGTAATAAGCAGGAAATAAGTTTTCTTATTTAAAATCAGTGTCCACTTCGAAAGACTGATCGATACTAAACTCGAGAAGCTGCGTCTGTACGATGGAAGGAGCGTAAATAAAAGAAGGTTGATTCGAGACGATTACAATGTTGCACGAGTCGCATAAGACGGTAGGAATTGAGTCCGGGTCCCAATGGACCCGAAGATGACTTGTGTTACTTTCTCTGTAGTGAAAAAATCCTACGCAGAATTAATATATTATTGCTCTCTCTCTCTCTCTCTCTCTCTCTCTCTCTCTCTCTCTCTCTCTCTCTCTCTCTCTCTCTCTCTCTCTCTCTCTC